>PVKP010012204.1:0-59071 GCA_004027715.1 Plecturocebus donacophilus | reverse complement strand
GAGGAGAGAGAGAGACAGAGAGAGAGAGGAGAGAGAGAGAGAGAACAGCTTGTCTGGCTGCCCCCCCCAGCTCGGTGCCTCTCCGGTGTTCTTAAAGAGACAGGACAGAAAGCAAATGGAAACGTTTAGTATCTTTACCTACGCCTCCGAAGTAATCGTTTTGTTCCTACACTTCACTTCTTCACCTCATGTTGGGCACCAATTCTCTAACCAGGTGTTTTTTGGGGGCGCTGGTGAAGCACAGCTCCCCCGAGAGAATGCTGTGGGTTCTTGGTCTCCGATTTTTTTAGGAATAAGTGATGGGACCACTCACTGCAGGTGTGCCGTACCCTTGTAAATATTGGACCCAAGAAGTGTTGCAGAAAGATTATTTTATTTAGGTAGAGAAAAGAGAAGAAAAGGAGAAGAAGAGAAAGACTTTCATGAAGAGTGTAGAAGGGCATTTCAGAGGGGAAATCCCAGAGGGGAAAGGGAGTTCCCACCATTTGGGAGGGGATTCCAGAGAGCTGGAAATCCAGTGTGGGTGAAGGAGCAGGGGAATTTATCCTGCGAGAAATTCCCACCTTTCCAAGTTCCTCTGGCCAATGAAAGGAGTTCCTTTAAACTTCCACTGGGGTGATTGACTCTTAGTTTTTTTCCACGCCCGTGAAATGTAAACATAAACCATTAAATTTCGTGGATGGAGAGAGATGGGAGGGGGGCACGGCACTGGGAAATTCTTGCCCTTAAAACTGTGCCCCCTCGTGGACACAGAAAAAAACCACATTCCCTCAGTACAGTGATTGGATCAGAGCCTTTCTTTCTTACCTGCAGGGAAAGATGTTAGCAACCTTCTGGGGGTTTGTCAAAAGAACTGGACTCAAGGTCTTGAACTTGGAGTTGTTTGCTCTTTAGTCCTATTCCTTTCCTACCACCTTGTAGTGGGTTGGGCCAAGGTCTCTGTGACAGCTACAGAGTTTGGGGTTGCTGATCTGCTTCCATCTACCCAAGACAGTTTATCACTGGACCCTGTGGAGTTTTAATAAATTATTTTACCATGTGGTTCAAGCTAATACAGGTTGCATATCCCTTACTCAAAATACTTGGGACAAGAAGTGTTTCAGATTTTGGACTTTTTCAAATTTTGGAATATTTGCATTATACTTACCAGTTGAGTATCCTAATTAGATCTCAAATGTGAAATGTTCCAATGAGCATTTCCTTTGAGCATCATGTTGGTACTCAAAAGTCTAGGATTTTGAAGCATTTCAGATTCTGAATTTTTGGATTAGGAATGCTTAACCAGTGCCTTGAAGCACTGCGAAGGGATTGTGCCTGGTATGTCTGTTTTACACCTTATTTCCCCCCCCACACAAGTATACAGGGCCTTGTAAAGTAGGTCCTTGGAGGGTGTCTTGCATGAATCTCCACCCTCCCCTCTTCTGTGTTCTTTTCAGTCTGCATGACTTCCCCACTGTCCTCTCTTTTTGACCTTTTCATCTATTCTCACTTTTCTAGTTGTTCTCACCTTCAGTGGCCTTTCCCGCAAGACAAAAAGCGTCTAAACTCTATGTGGACTCTTGTGAACTTAGGCCCCTCATCTGTTTCAGCTTCCACTGGGCCCATGCTGGTCTGCTGGAGGATGACTGGGTGTGGGTCAGTAATTTAACTCTGGAATTTAGATCTACCCATACCACCAGCTTCCAAATAACCTGCTTATTCAATCTGAAACTTTCTGGTATTCTATGGTGAAAGTTGGTGTGCTTCTCAGTAGCTGATTCCTTATAGTCTTAATTTTCAGCCTTATTTTGTCTTCTAGATCAGTCACTAAATGTCCATCTGCTTTCAAGTTTCCAACACTTTGTTAACATCTCTTATCTGCTGTTGTTGTGTGTCTGGTCCTACTTGCTGTTGTGAGTATATGCCATCTTTATTCCTTAAATGGCTTGTTGTTTTAGTTTTTAGTTTTCATGAGGAATAAGAGGTAAATCACTATGCTAATCTGAAGTGTAGTCTTTTATTTTTGCCAGTCTTCTTCACAAATTTGTGCCTCACTCTAAAGTAGAATACATGGGCTTGATGTACCAGTTTCTTTTGGTTGATACAGCCTATTTCAGTCAAATGATCAGTAAATGTAACTCCGTATCAGTGTTGGTTTAAATAGTCTTTCAGATAATCAGGCTTTTTTTTTTTTTTATTGGTTACTCAGTCTTTCAGACGATTCCCTTTCTCTTTTCTGGCAATAAGTACTCTAAATACGTGAAGGGGAGAGTGGAGGAGATTTCAGATTCATTCAGTCTTCTCTGGATCCTCTAGGGTCTTTGCTATGGGATGGATGGTATGGTTTAGTCTTTGAACTGATGACTGTTGAGGTGCAGGTTGTCCCGTCTTACACAGATTGCTGAAGGCTATGGTCTTGCATATTCCTATGAGCAGTGAATTCTCTGTATCATTTGGGCTCGATTTCCAGGTCCCATCAAACTACTCGCTCTTTCAGTGTCCCTTGGTTCCATTCCGAAGGCCCAGCAGGTTCTTTGTTCCTACACTCCCTATGAAGGTTCTGAAGAGAAAGGCATATATTTCTGGTTATTTTCCCTAGCTGCTTCATTGTGCGAAAGTGCTCCACGTTGATATTGAGCCTATTATCCCAGAATACTTTTCCCAAGGTTTCAAGGTAGAACAAAGGAATGACTCATTTGCTTTCAGTTTTACATGTATAAAATGGCTTTCTGTAACTGGGATTTGGGCACAGTGGAGGGAAGCTGGGACACCTTTGCCCCTCTCTGCACTTCAGCTGGCCCAGAAAGAGCAGGTTTCCTCTGCTTTTCATTCTCTTGTGGAGCATTTCCTCTTTGTCATAAATTCCTTCTTGGAAATACTCAGCTTCATGGCAATCCCTTAAAGGTTAAAAAGTAATGCCCTGGAACTATGTAAAAAACTTGCTTTTATAACTTTTGGCTTTGATATAGGTGATGGAGAACAAGTTGTAACAATGGATCACTGAGGGTTCAAAAAATCCTAAAATAAATATACCAAGTATATTATCCCTTTATAAATGTTTAACACGAATTCAAATAAGTCAAGAAAAATATTTCAAATAAGTAAAAATTATTCCAGAAAAAAGGACATAAAAATAAAGACAGCACAGAAAAACACCCTAAATAATGGAAAGGAAAGGCAAATTATGTATGTTCTAGTTGTGTGAATTCTCTCTCTTTGAATATGGGCAAGTCAGTTTACTTCTTTGAGTCCACTAAGGTCATTTACAAAAGATAAAAAGATTTCTGTTGCTAGCCTTCATAGTGTTTTCCAATCCTGATACTCTGCCTTTCATGATTTTAGATGTTATATTATAGTAATGTTCTGCCTTTCATGATTTTAGATATATAGCATAGTAGTGTTAATATAGAGTTTATCACATATAAACTCTATATTAAGAGTTTTACATTAATTATCTATTGCTGCATAACAACCATCCCAAAACTTAGTGGTTTAAAACTACAGTACTTTATTTATTTCCGGGATTTGCTTTCTGGGCTTGGATCTGTAGGGAAGGCTAATTCTGTTCTAGCTAACATCATCTGGGTTGACTTGATGAGTATAATGAAAAGATGAAATTGAAAGAAGGAAAAATGCAAACTGAAATTTTACAAGTTATTTAAATCATTACTCATTATAACTACTGATAAAATATTTTTTTTCTTCGTTGTATTGATGGATAATAAAATCAGCCAATTTGGAACTTGGTCGAGATACTTCAACTCTCACATATTCCCAACTCTGTGATAACAGGAGTTTGGTTCATGCTTGTAAGGTACTGAAGAAAGATTGTTCTATAATTAACACAGTGATGATGTTAAATAAAGGTCATTATCTTCTAATCCTTTGAAAACATGAGGTGAGTAATAGATTCAAGTAGTCAAAAAGCTAAACATACCTGGCTTCCTCAAAGTTGAGGCAGGAATAAACGGGGGGAAACAGAAGGTAAATTGCTGGATGAATACAAGTTCAAAGATCAGAGGGAATACATTTTCCAAGTAATAGAAATTTTAATAGGCCTTTTCTCAAAAATGAGAAAAATAATAGTAGTAATAATGGTAATAACTCAACACACGTGATAAACTCTATATTAAGAGTTTTACATTAATACAAACCGATGAGCACTAATATGAATATATAGAATAAATATTTTATGAATGAATAAATGCACAAATAGTAGATAGTAATCTCTCAACAACATCCATAGAATCCATACATTTACACTTTAAGAGATTAGGAAGCCAAGGCATTAAGAGGTTAAGTATGCCTGGGCACGGTGGCTCATGCCTGTAATCCCAACACTTTGGGAGGCTGAGGCAGGTGGATTATGAGGTCAGGAGTCCAAGACCAGCCTGGCCAACATGGTGAAACCCAGTCTCTAATAAAAATACAAAAATTAGCTGGGCAAGATGGTGCACACCTGTAGTCCCTGCTACTCGGGAGACTGAGGCAGGAGAATTGCTTGAACCTGGGAGGCAGAGGTTGCAGTGAACTGAGATAGCACCACTGCACTCCAGCCTCAGGGACAGAATAAGACTCTGTCTCGGGGTGAAAAAAAGAGGTTAAATATCTTCCCTAAGGTTACATTCAAATAGGTGAGAAGCAGATGTAAGATTTGAAATAAATCCAGATGTTTCAAATTCCAAGCTCCATGACGTAAAACAACGAAAATCAGAAATGTAGAAATGAGAAAAACTGAAAGAAGAAAGTTTTGTCGAACAAACTTTCCATGCTATTTAGTAATATGTGATGAAGTAAATAAATATACATTTCTTGTAAATATTATGTATAACCATCAGTTGCCTTTTAAGGTGGGTCAGCCTGATAGCCAGAAGATTCTTTTTTTAGATTTGGGCTTGAGCAAGAACAGGTGAGGACATGGCACAGGGATAAATTATAGCTGTCTAGGAAGGAGGAGCAAAAGATTGAAAGGGACCTTAAGGAGACACAGCTTTCAGATGGGAACCACCATGGGAAATGGCTGAGAACACTCCGTGTGTCCAGTACTAGCAGGGACTTGGGAGGAGAAACACTACTGAGGGCAGCACAGTTATGTGCTATGAAAGGGTGAACATAAAAGACTACAAATTGGATTCAGTGTATACTGCTTTTGTGATGGGTGCACAAAAACTTCACAAATCACCGCTAAAGAACTTACTTATGTAACCAAATACCCTCGTTCTCCAAAAACCTATGGAAATAAAAAAATTTAAAAAGAGAAGGTTTGAGCATAAAATCTTTTCATCTCCATTCCTAAATCTCCCTGTAATCCTACACTCACTCACGTTTTGGATGTGAGCAGATTTTTTTTTCTTTTAAGAAATGGAAAGATGTGCTGAGCTCTACTTCAAACTTGGTGTCAGTGAGAACAAAAGATGCATGCAAGGGCGGCTGAAATCCAGGTAATAATTTGCTTTACTTTGAGTGACAGGTGATGGCCCACTGGATTCCATTATTGCCTGAGGGAAGCAACCTTAAGACAACATAATGTCTTAACTTTTGGATCTAAGCTCACCAAACAAAACTTTAACTCTTGAGATAGTCCTCTCCACCAAGGGCCAAGGTAGCAGTGGGTCAAGCTATGTGGGATTAGTGTGAGGAGCTACACAAAGTTTATTCTAGCTAGACTCTGAATGCAGCAAATTTCCCTGACCTTTTCTATGAGAAGAGCCAGGAACTCTGTGTCTTCTGGGTAAGAGTCTTTCTCTTTTCTCTGCCTGAAAATGTAGACAAATTTTATGTCTCAATCTTCTTTAGTACCTGAACACTTGATTGACCCTGTTAGGCTCGGAGGAGAACAATAGCAAATATGACAAATAGGTCTCTCTCCTCACAGTTTTTGATCTAATTTACAAATATTTTCTATGACATATTTCTTGTTCTCACCTCTCCTTCCACTCATGTAGAAGTGAATATCCTTTCCTTTGTGCTCTTCCATACTTTGTATGGACTTTGTATACAACCTCCAATTGCCTTCCGACATGGGTGGGCCCTGGTAGCCAGAAGGTTATTTTGCAGGTGAATTTGGAAGACATGGCACAGGGATAAATTATAGCTCCCTAGGAAGGAGGAGCAAAAGATTGAAAGAGACAGGTGCCATGGCTCATGCCTGTAATCCCAGCACTTTGGGAGGCCAAGGTAGGCGGATTGCCTGAGGTCAGGAGTTTGAGACCAGTCTGGCCAACGTGGCGAAACCCTGTCTCTACTAAAACAAACAAATAAAAACAAAGTTAGCCAGGCTGTGGCATGTGCCTGTAATTCTAGCTACTAGGGAGGGTGAGGGAGGGGAACTGCTTGAACCAGAGTGGTGGAGGTTGTAGTGAGCAGAGATCGGGCCACTGTACTCCATCCTGGGTGACAAAGTGAGACTCCGACACTGGGAAGAAAAAAAGAAGATAAAACTTTTAGATGCAAACCACTGTGGGAAATGGCTGTGAAAGAAAACTCCAGATGTCCAACACTAACAGGGACTTGGGAGAAGAAATATAGTGCTTAGGGCATCACAGTTATGTGCTATGGGAGTTTGAGCATAAAAGTTTTTTATCTCTACGTTTAAAACGAATAACATATTATTTCATTCAGCACTTTTCAAAACCATGTTGGTCTTCACCTGCTAAAACATATGCTGCTTGGCAGAGTGTTCATATCTCCTGTGCTTATCCTGACGCCTATCATGGACTAATTGCTCAAATAATAATTGATGTATTTGGATGACTGCATGAAAGACGGAACAAACATTTCAATATGGCAACATCAGACTTGGGAAAGAATGAGTAATTCTGGAGGCTGGCCTTCTGGTAGCTAACGTGTTTCTCCACATTCTACAGCCCAAGTGGTCAGGAGAGGCTGCAGAGGGGCTGTGATGGAAACACCTGAAATTCCATAATAGCTAGTGACTTTTAGCTATGAAGACTGTAATGAGGACACCTGTATGTCACCTGGTTGAACTCAGAAAATTCCAGGTAGAAGAAGAAAAGAAAGAAGTAAACATATTATAAGTTTTGGCCACTTGGTTATGATAAAACATATTTTTATCTGCGAGGAAAAGAAGCTCAGAGAAGTTGGACAACTTGCCAAATTTTCCATGGCTTAAAAATTACACAGTTGGGATATGCACAGAGGTTTGGGAGTCTCAGAAGACCAACCTGTCTTCCAGAAAGCCAATGGCATTATGGCAAGGAGAAGCTTTTCACAGGTGAGATGGAAAATGACTTCCATTATCTAGGATCAAACACTTTAGAACACACCTTTTTGGTTTTACATGCAGCAGGTATGATGAGTAATAATTGTTTCTGTGAAGGAAGGGGAGCATACAGTACTGCTTTAGAGAGAGCTGTTGAATTCACTGCAATTTTGTAAATGAAATTTTGTAAATAAAAATAGAAGGAAGGCAGGATTTTTCTAGTGCTCATTCTCTTCCACAGTCTAGAAATTATAAAGTGTTGTCCAAATTAGGAATTAACTCCCCAAATATGAAAGGATGGATGGTGATACCAGTAAACACTGGCTACCTGAGTAAATAAATGAGTCATTCCTGATAGACTGGTGGATGCTGAAATTGCTTTTGTATTAAATTTTTGGAGGATGTTACATAGGGTCTGAGCCAGGGAAGCTGGCAAGAAATAACTGCTCTTCTGTGTCTGGTGTTGGTTTCTTAAAAACTTAGGCACTAACTATATTATGGCCACCTAGGGCTTTCCCTTTCCTGTTTCATATTAGTACATCACAAAGGATTGAGTTCTCAATGTCTAATCAGTAAGAAGATAGCAGAAGAGCGGCTGAGAAGTAATAATCCTCTACTTGTGTGATGACGGTATCCTGCTTGTGCCAACAGTCTGATGCGGCTGCAGAGACAGCTAATATGACCTTAGTCTGCAAGAAGGAGGTAATAAATGTTCCTTCTGTACTGTACAACAATCAGCCTGCAGATGAAGGTCTCTATCCAGTTCGGGGCAAGCTGCTTCCAGAGTGTCACTGATGAGCTGGAGAACATTCAAACAGGATGACCAGTATAATGAAGCATCTGGAGATCATGTTTTCTGAGCAGTCGTTGAAAAGCAGGAAATTTTCTTTTCTTGTATTTTTTTTTTTCTATAAGGCAAGAGTCCTCAGGAGAACAAGTGAACTCTCTTCAAGTATTTGAGGAACTGCTTTGTGAAAAATGAGTGAGATTTATTCTGATTAGACTAAAAAGTAGACGTAGAAATCAGATCAATGTAGGGAAGAACTTTCTAGCAATTGTCTAAACACAGAATGTGTTGCCTCACAAGGGAGTGGCCTCCCACTATAAGATGTGTGCAAGCAGAAGCTAGATGTTTGCAGCTTTGGATAGAAGTCTGAGCAATACACACTGAGGAGCAAGTGGAAGCTGACCCAGGAAGAAGATCTCATTTTCTGGCATAGTTCAGTTAGTAACAGGATATGGTGACTTTCTTTTTTGTTTCCTAATTGTACTTTCATTTGCTAAATTGGCAGACGCCATACCCACAGGTACCAGGGAAAGAAGAAAGGAGCCTGAGATGTCATTAATTGAATTCATTTATTTTGTAGACAAGCCTAGCTGTTGTCTTCAGCCCCTTAAGGACTTCTCCCTTTGCTTGAAACAAAGGAGAGAACAAAAGAGATCCTCTGCCCTTTCACTTACCGCTGGTTTTCAAAAGTATCCAGGGATCCTGAGGGATAGGCTCCTGGGCTCAGAGCTGTTGTTCTCATCTGCTGTAAACGTTTGATTTCTGCATCAGCCTTTGGAAAAAGACTCTGCAGCTGAAAATTCAGAAACACTGATTTATACCAAGTAGCATCCCCCTTCTAGCTCCTGTAGTTTTCATAGCAGTGGGATAATGGCACTTGTTCTCTGCCTTGAGAAATGCTGCCAGTTGCTTTTTCCAGCACCTATCACCATGAGAGCCCAACAAAGTGAACAAGTGCTGCCTATCTTGGGTTCACTGGTTGAGATTCATTATTTCCCTCCTGACTTGCATAGCCACTGTGTGTCACTGCTCTCTTTTTCCTGAGCCATAGCCTATTTTTATATGTGTATTAACCTAACTGCTTCCAGTCTTTTCTCTCACTATTGATCCTCCCAATTTGTCTCAAATGCTTTTGGGATTAAAAATGGCCAACCCTCTCCATTTCAGTGGTATCTAAAAACTATTTTCGTCTCTGTTTTATACTGCAAGTCACCCCAAATAGCATTGGCCTATTTATTTCTTATAAATATTACAAATGGACTCTCAGCTTGCTTTCTCATATCTTTGTTCAGCTCTGTTAGCCTAACTATTTTCGTGTGTGTGTTTCTCCTAACTGCACCTCCAAATCCGAGTTTCTGGTAAATTTCCCAGTGTGTTTCTGAGCCAAATTCACTTAAGTTCTCTAATGCTTGCATCTTTAACATCTTTATGCTTGTATTTTTTTTTTATTTTCCTGTCTTGTGAGGTTTAGGGACACTGCCTGCTTTATTGTCAGTTGCAGATTTCATTTATCAGTTGTCCTGAATCAATAATGAAGATGTAAAACAACGTTTGACTCCAGAGGCTGCAGATGACACCTCCCTTCAGCCAGATTCATTTCTATTCATTTGTTGATGCTGTCAGCCTTTCAACCATGGGAACATGCATAGCCTGAGCAATTTGCAAGTAAGATTTTGATAATATTATCTAAAATGCTTTCTGAAAATCTGACTATATGGGCATATTGCTTATATATTCATTTTCTCTGCCACCCTGACTTGAATTTTTAGTAATGTGTGGTCCTCATCACATCCTTTTGAGATAATATAGATATTTACTGATTTTTCTCTTTACTATTAGATTCATATTTCAACAAACTGTAACTGCCAGTTTACCAAATGACAATTATCAAGATTTTTTTTTTTTACCTAATAGGCCACTTTTATTCCCTTTTGTATTGTACAGCAATCATGTACAACAAAAAAGTTTCTCCCTACATTGATCTGATATCTATGTCTACATTTTAGTCTAATCAGAATAAATCTCACTCATTTTTCACATAGCAGTTCCTCAAATACTTGAAGAGAGCTCACTTGTTCCCCTGAGGAATCTTTCCTTAAAGAAAAAAAAAAACACACAAGAAAAGAAAACTCCCTGCCCTTTTAACAATTGCTCAGATGAAACAATCTCTAGACACCTCATTATACTGGTCATCCTGTTTGAACTGATGCTCCAGCTCGTCAGTGACACTCTGGAAGCAGCTTGCCCAGAACTGGACATAGAACTTCAGCTGCAGGCTGATGGCTGTACAATACAGAAGGAAGGTACAGCTACCTCCTTTCTATGGCAAACATTCCATCCATCCTGAATTATTAGGATACGGAAAGCCTGGTTTAGCCTAGATTCATACCTAGATTGTTGTTGATGTGTGGACTATTTATTGTATAAGGCATGATGCAAAGACCCAGAGGTCATAAACTGAGGTTGTAGCCCATATCGATAGTTCCATGCTAAGATATGGTAGGTAATAGTAAATAATAGCTTGAATAGTATTATTTATAGTAAAATATCTACCTAACAGCCTGTTGGGGCATTACCATGCAGCTTTGGATATTTTGAGACATGTGACTTTTGTGTCAAAATTACATATGTTTGATTGACTATTTTTTTAAAAGGAATTCTGGATTTTGGTAAATTAAGGAGGAGGTAAAATTTTTCTCATCCTAAGCTTTCTTTTTCTTTTTCATTTTTTTCCCAATTAGAGCTATAACAAATCATCTCTCAGAGGAAAAAAAAGACAACTCCTATTTTTGCCAATGCCTGTTAAGGTGTTAATGAACAAATGATAACTAAGCTCTTAATGTTCACAACTATTGACCTACCATATTACCTTTTCTATAAAACCTTTGCATCTTGACAGGGAACTCTTGAGGGAACTAGTAAGCTTTCAAGGTCAAAGGAGTGAAAAGACAATGAAACATGGCCCTGAAGTTGATGTTTTTGGAAATAGTTTTTTTGCTCTTTGGAGAAGAAAAGTTCCAAATAGTCACTCTTTCTGATAATATTTTCCTTTCTGGTTGTCATTTTGTAGCAAATTTGGCAATGGCAGTGCCATCATATGTGATTTAATGATGTCTCTTCTCCTGATTGTCCTTGTTATTATTTCTTAGGATATCAGGGTTTTGAGATTCAGCGAGTATATTTTCAGTAATAGTAATGTTTTTCATTTGGCATTTGAAATGGAATAATTAAGGCTTATGAGGCATGGAGACTTGACAGCTTTTCCTGGAAGAAAGCTGGTAATGCTTAGGACATCATGTTAGCACTTTCTCTCAGATTGAGAGTAGACAGGAAAAGTGACTTTTAAGTAAGCATGATTAGGACCCCAGTATAATCAGCTTTTAATTACATTAACTTCCTGGTTTTAACTTGTTCTAATGGTAGTCAGATATGCATAAAGGTTTTTTTTCCACCACCGCACCACCCTACCTCAGGCCAATAGTGGGAATTTAAAATAGCCCCAGATCCAGGTGTGTTGGCTGCATACAATTTCATTTGCACACCACGTAGAGGAGGAGAGAAGACCTGGACTGCATTTTCGGCATTTTTACAGTATACTTCCAAGGAAGGAAAGAGCCACACAATTCATTTTCTTTGACAAAACTTTAATTAGAAAACCAGACTCCTCTGATTATAAAAATTACACAAGTTAATAAATCTTGGTAAGTTATAGAGAGAATAATTTTATGAACATTTTACACCTAATAAAAAAGTTAAAATAATTAACAGCATTCATCAGATTAATTTTGTTTTCACATGATTTTCTAATATAAAAAGCATATAGTCATCAACCTTTATATAAATCCATATATGTTTTAATAGCTTTTCATATTAGGAAGGGACAATATTCATAGTTAAATAATGATAATTGGTAGTGAATCAAAACTGCCAAAAGCTGAAGCATGACAACATTGATGATCAAGATTGCTTAGGGAACTTCTGGACCCAGCCCAAATGATGTTTTAGAGAAAAGTTAGACACAAAAAATCATATTATATAGTATTACCGCACCCAACAAAAATTACTTATGATCAGTGTTGCTTTACATGTTTTCAGAATGATCGCTGTTTCTTTCCTTTTAACAGTTTTGTCCCAGAGTGGTGCTGTGTGCTGGTGTATTGTGCTGCCTACGGGAAATGGTGTTGGATCAGCAGAAAACTGGAAATCTTATTTTTCCTCTCCAGATGAGTAAGAACAGATGCACATTGACAATACAAAGTTTCTGCAAATATGTAGTTTCATGTGGGGGATAACTTCTATCTTGTAATAGTACATCACTAAAAAATATCTTACTTCTTAAAACTTCTGCCCTGTAGCAAGATGGCATCACATTGACTTCCTGACCATGCCCTTTGGCAAGATAAAAAACTAACCCTTGTGTTTAAACAATAAATGAGGAGTCTGGGCTGTATATGAAGTAGTCACATGTGATATCTACATTTCCTTATTGCATTCCAATTTTTTCAATATTGCATTGCAGTGCTAACTCAATTTCATACCACCGCAAAACTATGGTAAGCCATAGTGTTTGAGTTAAAAGTGCTCCTGTGTCTCTGCAATAGTATCCAAAAATAATAGATGTGAACTAGTTAATAGACTACTTATTTTCATGTGAGGAACAGTATGGAAACATTGTGAAGTAAATCATCTAGTAAAGATGACGCTACATTGAGCACACAGGTATTAAACATACTAATGGTTACCATTAAACATTCTTTTCCACAAGCTGGTACTTTAACATGTACATCCCAAAGTTAATTTCATGATATTAGTTTTTGAGCAAACTGTAAATAATTCTATACCAAGGTACTCGTATCTACCTTGGAGACTAAGGATAACATGTTTAAGGATGTTGTTTATTTCACATCTCAAACCCAAATCCCTAACACAAACATTTCTGAAATGTTTCATTTGATTTAACTTGTAAGCTAAAGAGTGGTAAAATTTGACCATCTATGGACATTTGAATATGAGTGTTGTCCATGTACTTCCTTGTTATACATTCCCTGGAATGTATAACATTTGGTTAGAAATTATACAGCAAGTGAGAGCTCTGAACGAATACCACAGCACTTATAGGAGAGCAAAGGTTTTCAGAAACAAACTTGGTTTTGTAGCAGGCACCCCCAATGTTGGATTTAGAGGCAGACATAAGAAGAAAATATGATTTGAGTTTATCACATTCACCTTACTCCATAAATTTCTTCTGTAGAACAAAGTAACGTGCATGAAAGAAAATTAGACATATTCAGCTTACCTTAACTTCAAGATTCAAGTGGATAAAAATATAAGTAAAAATTTCAGCTGAGAATGAGGCAGAAATGTAAACATTAATGGAAATAAGAGTTATCACGTCTCCCAAGCAACTATCATCTACAGTACTTTCAGAAGACTTTGCACATGCTGAAACCTATGTGGTATAATTAATAAAGCATTTTTTTAACCACAAATAATGGAATACTACTTCACCAATATAAATTATTCATTTTTTTTGAGAGATTCTAATAAGGATAAACTAAGACATAAAACAAAGAGCAGTAAGAAATATGAACACAAGTAACAAAGGCTACCCTCCACTAACCATCTGAGTCAGAATTTCTGTGGGTGGAATAAATAATAAACCTACTGATGTTAAGAAAACTAAAACAAGTTCCATACAAACGAAAATTTAGAAGGTGAGAAATTTCTATCAGAAGGGAAAACAATATAGCTAATGTCTCATTTGTACAGAAAATACTTCCTATAATCCTTCTTGAATCTATGAGTTTAAACTACCCCATTTCTCCTTAATTCTTTTAGCCATTAGAGAACCAGCTAATGATCTTACAGAACCTATGATTTAATTACAAGCATCTGTTTTTGAGACCAATCAATGAATCATTAATGTGAGCTTGGAAACAGCAGGTAGAAAACCAATAAATTATTCATTTTGAGGGAAGAAAGAAATGTTCCTGAGCATCAGATAATATATTTTACTCATGCTTGTGTCAGGGTAGCTTTGTGTGCTTGTGTGCATACTCCTAAAATTCCAGCTGAAAATGGCCTGGGGCACTATCGTTTACTTCTTTAAGCCTGAGAAGCAGCAGCATAGCAGTTGCTCCCTTTTAAGTATGTGGTTGCCATGATAATCTTTCACTTGTTCAGCTGTATTTCTTTTTCTTTCCATTGACAAGCTAGGATATGAGCACAGTCCCTGCTCTGCCAAAGGAAACTATGGCGTTGTCAAAGTTTAAGCTACTGATAAATATTTAAGGGAGTGCAGGGGTAAATGTTAATATTGCCTAGCAAAGAATTGACAGGCAAACAACTTTCAGATTTGTCAGTAAGCCTGCCTTAAAATGACTTACTAGATAATAAGATATATCTAATATATTTGCATTTGAAACACTTGAAGATTTCAAGTCCACCTGAAATTGGTCCACACTTTGAACTAATTTCTTCCCTCCCTCCCTCCTTTTCTTCCTTCCTTTGCCAAATATTTATTGAATGCCTAACATGTGCCTGGCACTCTTCTAGGGTAGTGGGCTTGTAGCAGTTTATAGAGCAGAAACAAAATTTCTGTCCCGTTAGAGCTTTTAATTTACTGGGGGCAGACAGACAGACAATATACAAATCCCACGAAAAATAGGAAAGAAGGAGGAGATTTACTATATTTTCATAAGATGATCAAGAAAGTCCTCTCTAATGAATACTTATTTAATATTTAAGAAGAAACCAAAAAGAAGTTAGGAAAGAAGACCTGCGACTAACTGGGGGAAGAAGAGCATTCAGGGTGGTAGGAACAGCAATGACAAAAGATCAAGGGGGTGTGCATGGTCGATGCAGAGAAAGCAAAGGGGGGCAGTGGCTGGAGAATTGGTCAGAGTGGAAGGCAGGGGGACAGACTGGGTAGGTTTTCCCCTCTTTCATGAATATCCCACCCAAATTAATGTCTGTGAAGAGGTGAATCTTTGCTTAGGGAGATAGAATGCCTTCTTCAACACCTATCTGAAGCTTCATTTCCTTCTTGAAGTGTTTCCCTTTAATGCCGATAGTTCCTCATACCCAGACTCTCTTAACTCTAGAGTATGAATCATGCCATCATTTCTTGTGCTTTGTTGTGAGTGACTGTTTCCTCTGTTACCATCTTTAAATAGATTGCAAGCAATTTAAAGGTAGAAAACACATCATACTTTTTCTTCATCCCATATAGCACCCAATATTAAACTCAAGATAATCAAGTAAGAAATGAAAGAAATATATAAAACTGTCAATTAAGAAAAAACAAAAAAATATACAACTCTAAAAAGAAATTCAGGGAATTTTGAGAATATAGCCTTGAAAATAAAAACATTAAGTTGGAATTCAGTGGATAAGACACATGATCTGATTTTGTCTAGTAATCTGTCATTGCCTGTCCCAACTTACATCTGTAGACCTCTTCTTCCAGTCCTGCAGAAAATGTCATCCCCCACCCATGCAGCCTTCTTTCTTTCTTTATGTTAACAATACTGCCCATTATCCACAATCTCTACCTTTATTTATGATTTTTTTCTCTAGACTCATATCTCCAATTTCCCAGAGTATTGTTACCTAGCAGGGTCAGAGCTATTAGTGGAGCAGAAATTATAAACATTTGAGAGACATAGCTAGAGGGTTAAAAACCCATTTGTCTACTAGTTTATTTCACTCATTGCTTGCGATTTATCTACTTAAGCAAGGTAATTTGGTTGCAAATGAAGTGACAATACAATACTTTCTTAGAAATTATTATTTATCCTGAGAGAAATTCTTCATGATTTTTAGACTTGAAATAATCTTATGTACTTTTTAAGATCAGTTCTTCATCTAAGGTAGGATAGTCCAACTAAGAGACCAAGTTGATGTCTTCCCTGCTGAGGTTGAATGAAGAAGAAAAGAAGGTACCCCTGGATGCCTCTCAAATCATTCTTTTAGTGGAACATTTCAAGCTCAGTCTAATTATCAAGCTCTCCCAATCCCTCCAGTCCTAAATTTCAAACATGTTGGAACTTGGTGTGAAGAAGGAACAAGATTGTTTTACTCCATCTGTAGATGAATTCTTCTTTTTACCCAAACTAGTTAGTTATGATTTTTTTCTTTAGGCCATCCTTCTAAATATGTCTTAGTCATTGTCATGCTAAATAGAAGAGGTGGAAACGGTAGAAAATGACTCATGAACACTCTTTGCCGATGTTCTTTCATAAAACTATTTTTTTTTATTTGTGTCTCAATTCTTGCCTGACTGTGCTACTTACTAGTATTTATTTCCTTGGGTAAAATTCTGAGTTTGGGAACCTGTTTACACTTACATTCACTACTTTAAGTGTATTAATTTCAAACAAAAAGATTTATACCCTCAAGGCTGTACCTTCAGTGTTGTTAGTATGCTAACCAATCATTAGGCATCCTTGCCTTCCTACCTTACCATTTTGTCCAAACACATCTAGTACTCACTGACACTTGTGTCCAACAAACAAAAAAATTAGTATAGCAACTTCTATTTATTATGGAAAACAAATGTTAACTAATAATTCTGAACAATTTTCAGATCAAGAGCAGTTTAATAGCAGGCAAATAATAACTCTAGTTTTGCCAGTGCCTCATAAGTTTCAGTGAAAGCAAACAGTTACTTTCTTCCTTTATGAGACATTAAGATATTCCACTGAACAATTTGAATTTCTTTGTCCTTCTCACATGGCTTTGTACGTCACTTGGCACATTATAGGTTCTTAATCCATGTCTGTTGGATGGATTAGTGAATGAATGATATGGCTAGTTCATCATGCCATTTTATAATCCTAGTTCCTAGGTAACTCCCTGTATTTCCTGTTGTTTAAAAAGTTCTTCCAATCAATTATTCTCTTTGTCGACTTTTAGCTGTGACTTCCTATTATTGAACATAACCAAGTACTCTAAGCATTTGAATTTAATACATAAAGCAAATCTATTGGAATATTTGGTAAGAGATATTTGACATGCATATTGTGTGTAACTCTGATTGGAATTTCAACACTTCTTTATTGTATAGGTATGACGAAGTTGGCCTTTTGGAGGTCTAGTGGATTTTTTAATGAATTATTGGTTTTGCCAAACATTACTTTTGTTACATTATGGCATTTAGAAAAATATCTTGGGTCTGGTATATATCATAGTTTAATAGCTGTGGTGTTGGGACCAAAGATCTGCTTACAGCCATTTTCAAAACATACTAAACTTTTTTTGTGGCTGATTTTCCCCCTTTTCCCTTCATTAAAGTTCTCCAAGAAATAACCTTCTTCAAGTCTTTTATTTAAGACCAGAAATTTTCAATTATTCTAGAATCTATATAATTTTTCAAAATAATAAAAAATAAAATATCAATCTGTTTATTCATTTGGCTTCCCGGTCATTTGGCATTTTTTTCTTCATATTTTACTATTTTTGGTCTAGTTTAACTTGGTTTCCATTTATTTACTTCTCTTTTCCTGAGTTTCTACTGGTACTGAAGGGAAAAATTAATTCTGTATTATTTTAAATGAAATCCATGCTGATGAGTCATTTTTCCTTAAGTATTCTAGTCTTCTATTAGGTTATAAATTACTCGATTAGCAATATTATTTAGAAAATAAGAACTGATTTCCACACAGGCCCATTAATACTGTTTCCTTTGGAATTGTAATACTTATCTGCCCTTCAGTAACACAGACAGGCTTCTGTAACATGACATTATCAATGTTTCTTCTTGGAACACTAGTTCTTTAAGATGCCCTATGAATATAATGTCCCATGGTCAATTATATCTGGGAAATGAAATATTCTCTCTGTGCTCCTCGGACATTAATTTAACACATTGAGGGTAATTCAAAGAATAGGCTTCATTTTGTCAGTGTTGAAGCTATTTGAACTTCAAGTAGCAGTTTTTGATGACATATCAACAAAAAGGTCTTCAAATTCTCTGGGCATTCATTGTACTTAGCTTTTTACTTAAGAGTTGGTATTTATCAATACCATTTTTGTGTTGTATTTGATATGTACGATGGTCCCACATGCAGGGGCAGATCAAAATTTTCTTGAGCCTGAAGTGAATACATTTTTGGAGTCCCTTTTTAAGGAAAAGAATACAAAAATATCATACATTTAAAAATTTTATATAAACATAAGGTGTGAACATACTGTTAAGGACTGTCCTAGGGTCTATTGTATGTAAGCAATAGGCTCAGATACCTAAGCTTGATTAGCTGTGTACCACATTTGCATATCCCACATGAAAAAAAGTACTTTACTATTATTTGGCCTAATAATATAATATTGTTTCAGCCTTATTATTTCTGGTTCTTTTCTCCACCTGGCATATATTCTACATTCTTAGGGCTGTGAGATTTAGCAAGTAAAAATGCAAGATGCCTAGTTAAATTTGAATTTCAGAGAAACAAGTATTTTTAGTATGCTAGATTCCAAATATTGCATGAAACATACCTGTACTAAAAATTTCATTCACTGATTGTCAGAAATTCAAACTTATGTCCTATATGAATCTAGTTCTAGTATAGAGTACTAGTTCTAGTATACAGTGGTTCTAGTTAAACCCCTCTATACCAGGACTTCTCTGAAAATGATATATTCTTTTATACTCTATGCTTCAGTTCCATGTGTCCTAAATTTTCTTCATGAAAAGACTGTCCAGAGCAACTTATTACAAATATAGATTACTAAGGTCATCCCTTCAAGAATTTAAAAAGTCTTCCATATGATTCCTACCAACAGGTAGACTTGTCAGGTATGGTCTTAATTCAAGTAATTTCTTTTCTTCAACCTGGAATGTCTTTGCACATCGACTATGCAGCCTTTCAGGCCTAGTGGTGAGAAGCTGACCTTTGTCCTCACCTTCTTCCCTGGACAGATTTAATCCAGCTACTCTCAGAATGCCTGTTGCTATTCACAAACTTGAACTTTAGAGATTTTCAAAGTGTAAGTGTGTTTCCTCAGACTAGTAGTATCAGCACCACCTGAAAACTTGTTAGAAATGTAAATTTTCAGGCCTCACTCCAGATCTACTGAATCAGAAACTCTGGAGGTGGGGTCATGCAGGCTGTGCTTTGACAAGCCCTGTAGATGAGTTTGATACATGCTCAAGTGTGAGGATCACTGCACTATAAATGACACTCGTTATTTTGAGATATATATATATATATATGTAAAATAAACTAGCAGGTGACATATATATATGATTTTTTGAAGGTATTTTTTGTGTCTCTAATGATATATATATATACGTATATATATATATATATATACGTATATATATATACACGTATATATATATATATCTCACCTACTAGTTTGCTTTTCCTAAATTCTTGATGGGTAGTGACTGCCTTTGATTTCTCTTTGCGTTTATTCTTTATGTGCCTGGTAAATAGAAGATGTTTAAAATTCTTCTTGAGTGAAAGATTTGGTGAATAAAGGAGTTAATAGATAATTATATTTTTCTTTTTTTGAGTAAGCTACCTGGTGAAAGCCATGACCCAAAGGCCATTGCACAAAGCTATGTGGATATCAAGCTGCTGTGTGACCCCACTGCCTGGCACTGTGGCTCCAAGTTCCAACTCTTTTTACATTTTCTCAAGTTGTTATCTGCTTCCTCATCCTCAAATATTTTAGTTCTATGACTGTAGAAGAATACAAAGAGTTCATATGGATTGTTTTCATTGGTGATTTTAATGCTAATGTTAAAAAACATGTACCTGTGAAATATTTGACAGGACAATTATTCCGCAGGAAAAGAATTAGAGACAGTCCATCCAATGAATATGCAACTATGTGTAAGGATATGTTGTGAAAATTACATTTGACATATATATCCATCATTTCCCAGTGCTGATGTAAACATTGCAATACTACATCTTTATGGTAGAATAAAAGTATGTGCCTTATAAGAAACTTTCATAGAAGATGACTGAGGACCAGTTCTCTAATTGTGGGAGGAACAGTGATTTTGTTTCTAAGCATAAATCACCTGAATTGCTAAATTCCCTGAAATACCAATAAATATGAATAATTATTTTCTAATTAAATTGATGTTTACATATGTAGATTAATCTAGACACTATTGCAGCATCTCTAGCTGTAATACATGACTATAAGTAAGAGTTATATATACCTGAGTATCCAGCAATCTTACACGGAGAAAAGTACAAAAGATTAGATGTATCTATTTATGTTCCTAAGATAATTGTACCTATTTATGTTCCTAAGATAATTGTTTCTTCCTCTTGACTCATCTTCTATTTACTGCATTTAAATGATGCGATATGGTGAACCAATTAAACCAATTTTTTTCCCAAGTTAGATTTCCAAAGAATCGAATCAACCATTCTGTAAAGATAAAGTGATTTCCCAAAAATTTGTGGTAAAGCTTTATAAATGCTATAAAAATGGACCATGTTGTGTGACAAAAACACAGGAATGTGATGATTAAACTATAAATTAGAGTACTATAGTAAGTAGATCACGCAAAGATTCATAACTGGTTACTGTAATACCATATTAAATTCACTAATGTGAATATTCAATTATAGGGTACCATATTCTTGTGTTTTAGACACTCAAAGTTCTTAGGTGTTCAGGCCATGTTACAGATATGTTTTGTGAATTGTATTTATTTCTTCCTTTTTATATTCAGTGCCACAACTCTATTTCAGGTCAATATTACCTTCACTGGTGATGACCACAAGAACCTCCTAACTTAATTCTTTGGTTCAGGTCTCTCATCTCCAGTCTAATCTATGCTTAGAATATTGCTGATTAACACTTCTATCTAGATCCTGAATCTAATGATAATAATAATGATAAAAGTAATTTGAGCCCATTAAATCAAATATGAATTCTTCAGCATGATGTTTGCAGGTTCTTATATCAAAATTTCTGGTTGTACAAATTCAACTCCTGTACTGGAAATGTACACTCAAGCTAAATTGAGTTCATTGACCCAGGAACATATGCTATGCTTTTGTTTCTTTATGGGCTTTGCTCAGGCTCGTCATGTCACATGGGGTGCTCAGGCCACTAATCTTACCTCATCTTAAGTGCTATTTTAATGCAATGCACTCCTACTAGGTTTTGGCTCTACTAGAAATCATCTCTCTACCCTCTGGATACCCTCTTTTGGACTCTGTACAAGTTCTGGCTTATATTTTAGTTATAGATGCCATAGATGCTTCTATGGCATCACAAAAACTTCACTTAATAAAAGACCCTATCAATATTTATTGGATTAAATGTGTTGACTCTGTTGTTTAGGCCACTGTTTTTCAAATTTAGCTACATATTGAAATCACTAGGGGAGTTCCCCAAAATACTGAGGCTAGGTTTCACTACACGGTAAGTAGTCTGGCATGAAGTCTGGGCATTGAGACTTTAAACATCTCTCTAGGTCATTCTAAAGTACAGCAAATTTTGGGAACCACTAGCTTTGTTACTCCTGGGATTATCCAAACTGTCTCTTAGAGTGTGCTTTTTGACCAGGGCCTCCTATGGCCACCTGGTTGGTGGACTTATCTCCATTCTACTTTGTGAACGGATGTCCTCCTCATGAACCAATCGCAAAATGGGGCCTCCCTGGGCCAATTCCAACCTTATCTACAACTCTAAATAGCATAATTAGGAAGTGCTTATTTCAGGTTTAAAGATTAAAATGTATTCTTTCAAATATCCTTGTAATCTGGTTGCTGATTTTGGGGAGCACCACTTATTATAATTAAAACTTTAACTATAAAAAGGACAAGGTAATGTATACATCAGTTAGATTTATGCTTAAAAACTATGTGCATATGTACCTTATGTGATCTTCAAAGAAAGCCTAAGTGAATCAGAAGGAAGTGAATTTAAAAAATAGTTGTAAGCAATTTAACAAATGCATTGTCTTAAAATTTGCATTTAGAAAAGGATAGGCAGGGGAGAAAATCTATGCAGTTATTTTTCATCACTTATAATTTGCATTTGGACTTCTCTATACATGCACCTTTCATACTGATTTATGATGAAAAGATGATATATTGTACCTTAGGGACATAGCACTTATTTACAGTGTTTTCTTTCTTGAAACAATCTGTAAAGCAGAGGCAATAATATCTATGCTATTAGGCAGGTATTATTTGAATTGTTAATAAAAATAATATTAATGGAGATAATTAATTGGAGTGTATTAGTTTGAACTGTTTGTTCTGGAGAGTTTGGATTCCAAGCAATCTATGACAGTCTCTTAGTCTTGCACTTTGAGGGACACCCGGTGTATATGAGATGACCAGATGGCTGTCAGCTTTTGTGCCAAAACATGGATGGTGTTCCATCATCAGGAGAATCAAACTCATGCAATAAACTGGCTCCTGCAATCACTACATTTCTAAGCAAGATAGATTATAAATTTATGTGATATTGCTGAGTCTTGGGATCCTTGATTTTAACAGATAAAATACAAAATTGGGGACTGTGTATTTATATTTTATAAACAATTCACTGCATTTAAGCCCAAGGAGACATTATAAGAAGAACTTTTCCTTTACGATCCCTTTCTCAACTCCAAATAACTCTCCATATCCTGGCAATTCTCTATATTACCACTCACAATAGGGTCTTCCTTTTTATTCCCATTTGTAACCAGTCTCCTCTGGGTTCCTATCATCTCATCTGCTATAGACTTCATCCTGGATAACCTGCTCTCCGGCCCTTGTATATTTCACTTTTTCACCCAGACTGTTGTGCCCATCCTCCACTCTGTCTATTAGAATCTTATAGGTTTCAATGTGGATCGTTTATAATTCTTTCCTTACTCTCCTTGAATACTCAAGCTGCAAATTTCCTCAACAGATCATACATACCTCAAAATCAGGAACTATGAATGCTTTAGTGGTATTTTCTTCTGAGCCTAGCACAGAGACTAATGTAGGTTCTCATAAATATGTGGTGAGTAAATAGATACAATCCCAAGCAATCTAGGAGTACTTCAGAAACCCATCCACAGCAAATCTTGATCCTAAAATGGGACCGAATTTCTAGTTCTATCTTTCTAAAGAGTAACACACTTTTGGAGACTTAGATATGGCAGGATTTTTCTGAAACTTTCCAATGTGTTTATTTTTTTTTAAAGCCAAACTAAACAAACAAATGGAAACCAAATAAAACAAAAACGTTTTAGCTGAGTTATTTAGTCCCCTCTTCAATAGTTTTAGATTTGTTCTAAAAAATTTTCTCACTTAGCTTTTTTTAAAAAAAAACACCCTTGTCCTTAATGTTTGTCTTTATGTCAGATCACATTTCTCTTTATTTTACTATCCAGCTGTGATAGTAAAATATATCTAGAGCTGTGTATAGTTCTAAGCTCTAGCATTTTCATTTATCGGAAAGGATAGTTATTATCCTTTCCGATAAATGAACCTAAAATTCTTCCTTTATATGAGGCCTTATTCCTGCATAGCTGGCTACATAGGAAAATTCTAGAAAAGAAAAGAAAACAACAACAAAAGCTTGTGAATATGAGCTCTCAAAGAAGGAGATTATAAAATAACTGCCTTTTCATTAGGTCATAAGCAAACAGGTCAGAAGCTGGAGGAGTTATATTTTTCTTCATTGAATAATTATTGAATATCTGCAAAGCAGACATAGTGTGCATAGTTTTCCATGTCAGTTGCCATTTTAAAAATAAAATCAGTGAATTTCAACTTGAAGCTCACATGTAAGTGACAATAGCATTTTGCTAAATTTGTACTTCATTCCTTTCTAGCCATGCTTATTTTTATGTAAAAGAGAAAACATGTGGTAATTACTCTAAGGAAAAGTTATTTTAGAAATGATAAAAGTTGAATATATTTAAACAAAGGGAAAAAGCAGAATAAAATTAATGATTACAATACTAAAATTGGACAGGAAAATGGCTATTGAATAAGTCCAAACATTTCCATGAAAGACATAAAGGCATCCTTGTTGTTAAGAAAGCATATGGAAAACTAAAATGAAATATTACTAAGAATTCTTTTGTCTCCTCATTATATGTCAATCGTGAGGAAAGCTTTGCAATGACAAAGCATTTGAAGTGGGTTGTGGAATATTAAACTGTTTAAGTATATTTTTGGCATCAAGCGAATTTAAGTATTTTGAATGTTGGTTATCTATGCATTATTTATAATGCTACCACATTATTCATCAAAATACAGTGGACTAAGATATTGAAATATTTAACATTATTGACTTTAGTGACTTAGAAGTGGTGCTAATAACCCGTGAACAATTATGCCCAGGCTTGAAGCTGTACAGCGTGCAGCCAAAGGGATGTGCTTTCTGAGTAATCTCTGGGTACTATTGAATAGTGGCTGGCTTATTGATTGTCTCTATCTTCTGCAGCTCTCAGATGGTGAGAAAAATGTTGGTTCAAGTATTTTTACAGCTAATGTTACTACAATAATGCAATGTAATGCAGTGAGAAATTTTAGGTAGAATGTATTTGATCTGATTATAAACTACTTTAGATTCGAAGGTAATGTAATTATTAAGGGGTGCTTAAAGTGCTATCTAAATCTTTTAGTAATACTTTAGTAATTTACATGTTTAAGAGATACTTGTGAACATAGGGATTCATAAAAATATCTCTCAGGAATGCTAAGACATTTTGTATTTGCTTCAGAATGCTTTATCTTAACCATGTAGAGACAATTGATATATATTATCACAGTATTACTTTTAATGTATGCATTCTTGAAGGTTTAAAGGATAAAAATTTACGTTATGCATTTTAGAACATGTGATCCAATAAAAGACTAAAAAAGCATAGACTATGTTATTTTACATTGTGATGTTATAAGATGTTTTGTTTAGGAAGTTTAATTTGTAGCCTAGAAAAATCTTTCCCGAAAAGGTAGAACGCTCAAAGATCTCACTGAAGTAAGAGGAATAAATTGCATATTATGATATTCCGTGTGACATTTAATACTATCAATAAAAAATGAAGGAAAGTCTGGTAAATTTTAGAATCACCTAGCTTTTACAGCATTTGAGGTTGTGATTTTAAAAGACCTCGTAGTTGACCCTAAGAACTACAGAATATACACACATATAATTTATCACTATTTTAATATATAAATTATTTCTTATTATAACTAATGGAACTAGATTTCTTTTGTTAAACTAAAAAGTCAAGATAGCCAGAAATGCTGTGGTTAACTTTGCCTGGTGGCACTGTAGTAAATACAACTTTGATGACATTGTTTTCCAAGTAGCTAAGATTTAATTGTTACTTTTCTTAAGATTTTTACCTTTAAGCTCTAGATAATAAATTTCTTATGCAGAGCAATTCTGAGCAATTTAATTAAAATTATTGTATTTCAATGTGTCCAAATTATGAAAATAATGATAAACAGAACAAATAAATATTTGGAACATAATTTCCCTTGACCAGGGTATGAGATTCATTTAATTATTAAATGTATGTTTACACATTCAAATCTATGGGAAATAACTTGTTCTTTATTTGTTTCTATTATAGTTAAGAAAAACCTGGTTTGCAAACTATTTTTTCGCTTATCAACATAGAGGTCAGTTTTGATAATGGACCAAATTCAAGTGAATTGGAAACTCTGGAAGGACTTTTGGTTTTAGTTCTTAGTAAGATCCAAAATGGGTACTTTTAGAATATTTTCCTCTTGGTGAGATCTAAAATGGCCACACAGCAGTCTTCTATTTCACAGATTTTTTGGATGTAAATACAACTTAGGTAATTTTTTTTTTTTGATTTACATTTTTGTTCAAAATTTGTTTTTAAGCTTTCCTCAGTAACGTAGCTTTAGTTGTGGAGCCCAAGGTACAGAACCACAGAGCGGAAAGCTATAATGGCTTTGTTTTTAGTATTTTGGGCATGATAAATGAAGCCGTTTTCATGAATGGGATGAACCTATATGTAACAGAGCATTTTAGAAAGAATATTCTTATGGATAAAGACACCTGGAACTGGTGATTTGCCATGAGGTTTGTAGTGTTAATACATCAAAGTTTCATAATTTCATACATTTAGTCATCTTTCTTTGCTGTAGAAATTAGCAATTTTGTCTGGCTAGGATTAAGAACAAGTGGGTTTTTATTTTAGAAAAAAAATGCTTAACTTTTACTTTAATTCCCACAATTTGCCTATACATGGATGAAGCCTGTTTCTCCCTAGGGGTTTTCTTTTCATTGATGCTAATGTTTCCATAAGGGACTTGTGTTTTAAAAACCTGAATTTAGCAGAAAATAATAGCAATGCCTTCCAGAGGAAGAGAAAACTTAAGTAAAATGCCAAATAATGGTAATTTTGTCTCTTTCTATTTGCCTAGAATAATTAAACAAATAAATAAACGCACAAACAGATTTTTTTCTCCAAGAAAAGTGATAAGTGAAATGCACTCGAAATTTTTTCCAAAGTTATCCATTGATTATTTGTGTATCTTATTAGGTGGGCCACTGCCTCTACTTAAAGTCAGATTACTCTCTTTCTGAGTCAATTTCTGTGCTCTGAGACATGTATAGAGAGACAACTGATAACCGCTCTGAGAGATTTCATGTTAATGAATATTATGTTAACCAGAATATGGGACTGCATAGAGGAGTGCTCATTTTACATTTTGCCTTGTCTAATTTGATAAAGTGAACGAACATCAAGGAAAGGCTACAAATAATACTGCTTTGTGGCTTTAATATATTGCCATTTAATCAAAGGTTGCATGCCATTTTGTCTTTAAATACCCTTATGAGGTAGCTTGGAGAGATCTCTGCCCTTTTCAATCTGTGACAGATTTCCTAGTTAAGAGCAAAACAGTCTATTACTGAAAAATATGCATAATTAACAGGAAAGTATAATAAAGTTGTTGCTTAAATGCTACTAAAACATTGAGATATTTGCATTGGCCAGTTTAAGGTCTAATTTATCAGTTCATAGCACAATTTTTTGTTTGCAAAAAAAGATGCCTGAATTTCCTTATTCTACTTGAAATAGATGTTGCAGACTATACCAGGAGGTGCAAGAATATGAGGGCCTGTTATTTATTTATTTTTCCAGCTCTATCAGTGTGCTACCAATAACCAGTGAATTCCTCAGATAAAATGATAGAAGGTATTTCAGTGTCCAGGGAGAGATTCTAGTAACCATATTACATTAGATAATTTAAATGCTCCCCATAACATACTGTAGACTGCCTCTGCTGAGAATATAAGTTAAATTTATATAGCACTGAAAAGTTACACATTTTTATTAAACTCCACTAATCTTTTATCCATGAGAGTCTCTCGTGGTTATTCCTAGGAAATTCTTCAATGCAATCTTTCAAAGCATTAAGATTTTTCCCCCTCACTGGTTTGACAGAGCCCTGTGGGTAACCTGCTTACTCTACAAACTATCTCGACAGAGGGAAAGAAAACCGTAATGCTCTTTTATCAGATCATGTCATTAGCTGTTGGGAAACCAGAGCCCAGTTACAAATGACTTCTAGAAATCTCAGCTCAGATAAATACAATCACATCATACATAGCAGGAATCACACATCATCAGTGATTGATTCCTACTCCGTTCCTTAAGTTTTCTTATGATTTTTAAGACTTCATAATTATCATGACCTGTGAGACCTTTCTTAAGGGAAATTTTCAACTGGGGAAAAATAGTAGGAGCTGGCTTTCTATAATTTAAAATAGCGCAAAATCAGTGATGGTTTTCTTTTTATAAACACTTCATTATATTAAAAATAACTACCTTGTAGAGTTTTCAGTTTCAGTTTAAGGTTTTCAGTTTTAAGTATAAACCCATTTAATTTTGACATTGTTAGAGATACAGAAGACATAAAATGTGATTTGTAGACTAGCAAACTATACCATAAATATATACTTAACCCTGTATATTGCTCTTTTGAATTGTTTTCCATTTCATAAGAAAAGCAAGTGGCTTCTTTATCAGCAACAGCGAGGTCCTCATTAAGTATAGAAAAAAACTGATCAGAAAAAGTGTTCATTATGAGTTAAAGACTCACAAAATCTAGTCAATGATGAGAGCCACTCTGGGAATGAATGATATCTATGTGGGTGCTTAATTTACGCTGCTTTTCAGAGTCTCCCTAGCTTTTCACTTTTACTAACAAAAGAGTCTATGGCTCTTCCTTTGTGCTTGGAAATTCAGGAGCACCTCCCACAGCAAAGATTAGGTTATGAATCTGACAAACGAGAACACAGTCTTCAAGTGTGATGTATTTGCCTATGATCAAGTTTGCTAGCAGTTGACAATCTATAGTTTTGTGACACCACATGATTCTCTCTGCTGTATTCTAAATCACTGAATATGTGGTATTATTCCACTTGTTCTATCACACCTACTTACAGACATCTTGATTTCTGAGATGCGGGCTCATCTCTCAATATCCTTCCAGTCTCATTTCAAATGTTGCCTCATCTAACTCCACAACACTTCAGACACAGAACACCACCTCTTGTGCTCCTAAGTAAAATATGATGGTGCATGAACCTTGGTCCTTTAGTTGAGAAATCAAGGTAATTTACTGCTACTATGCCCATACACAGTCCCTACCCTGATGGACCTCATGCAATGATGCTTTGTTCTTTTCACTTATGATTTTGCTGCTTTCATTTGGGTCAATATCATTGCAGTTATTTTGCAGGCAAAGTAATAAAAAACTTGATTTTTCCCTATACAATATATCTGCAGATAATTGCTTAAAAATATTAGTGTAAAAGTCTGCACTACAGTGATGATGTTCAATTTTATATTGAGATTGAAGATGGAGAGATATCCAGGGCATACCAATTCAGCCATAAATATGTTTTGCATCAATGTTATAAAGTTGTCACAAAATTTTGGTAATCGAGAAAAAGCTAAACCTTTTTTGTTTGTTTGTTTTTAAAGGGAAGAAAAGTGCTTCTGAGGCTTTTTAAAAATAAGTAACAGTTTTCAGATTCATTTTTTGCAAAGATTGCCAATACCATTCGCAGACACCAGCAAACCAGACTGAACAGTAGGATGCCGAGCAAATCATCGAATTCTCCAATCTCAGAGACAATATGTAAATGCCATTCTCAAGGCATTGTATTCCCTGCTTCACCATAAGATTAGCAAAGACAAGACAAAAAAAAAAGTTTTACTTTTTTTACTGACCAATACAGAATATGCTAGGCCCTTTACCTGGAAGCCAGATTTGGCTTCTGGTATTTTCCAAAGGTCATTCTAGAAGAGATGGCTGCTACTGATACCAAGGGAAGGCAATTCTTAAATTGCTTACCTTGGGGTGGAACTTCCTGTGGACTTTAGGCCCTTGGGACCAAAAGCCATGAGGCATTTATGAATAGATGATGCAAGAATTTTAATAAAAGTTGCAATAACCCTGAAAATAGTGTCTTTAATAATCTACACACTATTAATAATGATGCATGCATAGTGCTGTGCATTCAGAACTATTTGATCATAAAAACATGTGACTGTAATTATGATATTTACAGTCAACTTATAAAAATACATGTAATTCTGAATGGTAATAGTTAATCCCTAGCTCTAACCACAAGCCAAGAAGGATTAGCTTATTATGGGAAAGTGCAATAGATAATTACAAAATGGACAAAGCTTTTACTCTCTTGGATTCAACATTGAAGAATAACTATAATAGCATCATAAAACTTCACTTGTCATCATTATTCCTCTCACCTCACAAGGTAAAAAAATCTAAATTCTGTGGAAATAAATGGGAATCAAATAGAAAAGAGCCACTAACATGAAACAACAACAGAGGAGAATAGTTCTTTCATAGAATACTTATGCACAACCTTCAAAGAGGTTCATAGTCACTGCAAGAATTCATGGGAAAATATCTAAACGTGACTTTCATTAAAAAGAATTAAGCCTGGTCTAACGTATGATTACCTTTAACCATAAGGAGTTAAGAATCTAACTTTTAGCTGATCTTGTTCTATAATTTAGGTGAATACCTTTTTCAAGTTTATAACATCAAAGAGAGTGGAGCTCACATGGTACGTTCTAATTCAAATTTAAATTCTGATGGAAGGAAATAAATCCACATTCCAGTTTAAATACAGAAAAGGAGTGTTTTTTTTTTCAAACTTCTTACTTTAAGGGCATACATATTTCAATTAAATAAAATATTACACAAAGCTAACATATTTCCCACACATTTCTCCTCTTCTAGGAGTTGACTGGTCATCTGCTGACAATAGATAAGTTCCTAATTTGAACGGCATCAGTACTTTACAAATGAACAAAACAATGAGTGTAAATTTGAAAAACTAGAGAGAGGTGCACACAAGCTACCAGAAAAGGTTGAGATTGGGGGTGACCTGCAATTCATGATCTCTTATCTTAGGATGTATCTTAGCATTCAGGAAATGGAATTCTTGGAAACATCTGTTTCACAGTGAGGTGGGGAGGTCAGATGATGCTTTGTAAGATTCTTCTTAAGATTAAATTACTTCCTAGGACTGAGTTAAGGCATTTTAGGTGGTATATTAACTCTTCCAGAACAAAGGATTCCATTTCAGTAAATTATTGCTACAGTTCATTAAAGAGTACTACTGTGTCCTGGAAAAGATAATGTTCCTTCCAAAATGCCCTCTAGTCACTCGAACAATGAGAAATTCACATTTATTTTAGACATTTTGATTCTTGAAGACATAAACTGAAAAAAAAAGAACTGTTTTTCCCTATCCAAATAGGGTATGGAGCCATCACATTAGCACTGCCTGGTCATTTTGCAGGATATGCCATTTCTTCCACATGCATTTGACAACCGGCATGCTTGATTCTTTCTCTGTAAATCAGCCTGTCAGTCTTCTATAGGAACCGACAAAAAACCAACTCCAGTAGGTCTATAGGAACCAACAAAAAACTAACTCCAATAGCCAGTCTTTTAAAAAATAGGTGAATGAGTGGAGCATGGCACACAATGGGAAGAAAAGGAGTGATAGACAATGAACTTTCTAAGCAATTATCTCCCATGTTTTGCAAGGGATGCCAAAAAATAAAAATCTTTCCAAATGATGAGCTATCTGTAAGAGGAATTCTCTTCCTCCCTGCACCCCCACCACAAAACCCTCACCCAAACAAAAATCAAAACCCAAAGCAAAAATCTCAGAAACTTTTACTTCAGATATGAGATCATGGTCTGGAGGCTACTCATACCAAATACCAGTTCATTCTAGCACAGCAGTTTGTGAGGCTAAAGGCTAGGGGTGTTTGTGACATGACTTTACAAATAATGTAAAAACAATAACCGTCTGGTTATGAAATCTATAGATATTGCACTCAAATTGACACACTGGAGAAGACATGGATCATTTCCTGTTGAAACCCAATCACCTCAAGGCAAAACAAAGCAAACTCAATTTAATAAATAAAATGCTGTTTAAATGTTTTCATTTTAGGGACTATTCCCTTTCCCTTTTATATTCTGGAAAGCTGTATGTCTTAAGTACACTTGTTTTGTAACTTGATCAGTCTACCAACCTCGTTTCCAGAGATGATAAAAAGAATGAAATGGTTTGTATCTTTTTTTCTGAGCATAATTGAGTCAAGGAGTTTCATTACTTTAGATATTATTAATTTGATTAAAATATAGAAACTAAGTTGATGGGAAACACTAGCTTTCTTCTAGATAAAAGAGCTTACTAGCAGATTTCATAATCACGGGACATTTATTCTATCCTACCTGGAAATAAGTTATGTTACTGCTTGGCATGAGAAAAGGTATTTTCTGGTAATTTTCTGTGACGGGAAGCACAGCGTTAGTCCAAATAAGCACCCAACGGGCTGAGTCCATCTGCTTGGGAGTAGTTTTAAACTTTAACCTAATGAAAGTGTTTACCTCAGTACTTTTGTTTTAGAAAGAATTCAGCAGCAGTTACAGTTAATATGTCACCTGTGGAGAGCTGTGATTACCCTAGGAGGTGGGCCAACTGAGGAGCACTTTCCAGGTAGCAAGAGCAATGCTATTGTAAGAAGCTACAAAATGATACTGCAGTAGGTATTGTGACCACTACTATGGTGATCATGGCTTGGATTATGTTCCAAATACCAATGCAAGGAATATACTAGAGTTTATAGGATTAGAATAGTTTCCTTACACTAAGAACCAGTAGATGGCGTGTGATGAGTGGGTATGGTCCATTTTACTCTATTTCACTCTAGGAGTTTCCCTAGTTATGTCTCCTTTCTCCTATGTTAATTATCTATATTCCATGGCAGTTATTTTCCCTATCTAAAATAAGAACAGTATAACTATGGAATACCCCAACTCACATATACATACTTGTGCACCCTTAGACATGTGTAGATAATCTGTGTAAAGTGCTCATTTGTGGTTGGGTGAACTCACTGAAAGCAGCCATATCTGCCTTCCAAATATGGTAAAAGCCAATGATAATCCATGTCAACTGTTTATTTCTAATATGAAACTGTAAACCTTGTCCATGTAGTAATTAATTCGAATGCCTTTTGTGTTTTTTGCTAAGTCATCCAAAGCAAAAGTCTAGATGACGGATGATGACGTGATATGCATAATCGAATGAACTCACATCTGTTTATTTTGCTCATCCCACAGTTGAATGACACTCTTACTGCTGAGACACTTGGGTTGATTTAGAATGGCTATTAATGAGTCTATGTATTTGACTAAGGTTGATTTGACTTTCTAGGGAAAGACTAGCCTATCTGCAAATGGACACCTCCCTCCATTCCACATAAACGGCAATGTACACTAAAGACAAGTCTAAGTATATGTATATATGGGATATATACATATATATGTACACATAAAGTGGATTGGGAAGTCCTTTGGTTTAGACAGTATTAAATATGTACTTCCCAAGTGCATAGGTTTCCTTTGACCAACCTGTTCAAAAAACAAACATGAAAAGTGTCATGGCAATTTTGACATTTCCTATGTCTTTCCCCCTATTTGAAGGACACCTTTCCTTGCTTCTCCATTGCTCCTAAGCATTTTATTTTTAAAAGCAGTTGATTCTTTTGGCCTTCTATCTTAACACTCCATTGATTCGTCCATTCCTTGGAAGAACTCTCAGATTATATCCAGAAACTTGTTTTTAGCAGAGAACAAGATTGCAAAGAACTTTTCCCTTCTTTTTTATTCCCTCTTCCCCCCAAGAAGCAGACACCTTGACATGTCATGAATAATGCATTCTTGATCTGACTTGCCTTGTTACCCCTGGCCAGCCCAAGCAGCTGAGGTCTGAGCTTTACTTGCCCTGCATCGTTGTGCAATACTGGAAAAGAAAAATAATCCATTGGTCTATACCCCTCAGACTGTGGTGACATGATCAGGGTTCTCTTGAATTTCTATGCATTCAATTTCCTCTCTTTCCTTTCGCTTGGCACGTTTCTTTTTCTTGTGGTGCTTTTTGGAAGGGGGGAAAAATGTTAGGAACACAGGTAAAATAACAAAACAGTGCAGAAGTGTGCAACCCCCAGTGAGCAGCAAGCATTTGAACAGTGTGAAGGTCAGGTTCGAAGGCACAAATAGAAGGGGGACTAACCCAATAAGAAAAGAAGTAACATTTTGCAAAATGGCTGTCCCATGCTCTTGCAAGGAGCTTTTTATACATTGTGTTCGGGTGTGCTCAGTTGCTAGTATAAATGTGTAAAGCAGTGGTGCACAGTGGTCAATGGCGAAATTCAAGGTGTAGATAAGGCACAAGATAGAAATGCAATCCATGTTGACGTTCCATAGGGTCATTAAGCCCAGAACGCCCAGCTCAATTGAGGTGACGCTAAGAATTAGCCAGAAGTTTCCCAGAGGGTGGATCACTAGGAAAAAAGTCAGGATTAACACCAGGAGAACACCAAAGCCTGCAATCAGAACAGGCACTGTGACAGACAAGCTGTAATGGTCCATGAAGACAAAGGAGGGGTTGAACACAATGAATCGGATGCTCTTCGAGAGGGATAGGGGCCTTAGCTTTTCCAACACTTCTATGACTTCCTTCTGCTTGTCTCTGCTAGTCCTGGCCACCAGATACAAGCGAGAAGCAATGATGTTGTTTTCATCCCCTGCCTTGGAGAAGATGATATCATTTCGAAAATGCTGGAATTCTGGCTTTTTTAAAAATGAGCTTTGCAGGACACTAATGAAGTCACTTTTGTTACTGGCACTGATGTTGCTGACTTTCAGGAACTGATAGTACTGCTCCACCCAGGAGACTGCAGTGAATCCACTACAGAGTCTTCTTAGGTCCTCCTGGACGCTGCTATTCCAGTACTCCAGGGGCTCATATACGTAGAATCCTATTACAGGGCTATAGTTGCTGAAATATTTCTGCTGAACCATGGCATAGGAAACACTTGGCGAATCACTGGCTAGTAGGTTGATAATGTTGGCTCCATCGCTGATCTGTAAGCACCCCATGAAGGAGAAGGAAGCATAAATGAGATAGAGGATGACAACAAATGGCTTCACATATATGTTGGTAATCCATTCATTATAATGTTCACGGAGGAAGTGCTGAATGAAGTGGTGTTGATAGGGGTTCGTCTCATGATGGGACGTCTGTTGATGCCCATCACTCATCACTGTCTGGAACCACACAGGTTTGCGATCCAGGTATTCTGCAGAAGGGATCTTACAGCAAAAGATGCTGTGGTAGCGGTTTTGCTCTAGTTGGCCAGCAAAGACCAGACAGGATCCAAAGAAGGAGAAAATGTAGAAGTAGTTCAACAGAATGGAGACACACATGTTTTGACAGAAGACCTTCACAGCCTCGATGTTTGTGAATGGACTGGCACCCATGCCAAAAGTGATGAAGTACAGGGAGCTGGTCATGGTATAGGTGACCATCACATCAGAATAGGCATCTGCTATCCTGTCTTTGAAGGGCAAGTTCTCTTTGGTTCTCCGCCATCCAGACAGAAGCTCAAACACTCCTTTAGTTCCATGACCTGATGTTTAAAAAAAGAAAAGAATAATTATTTTTACTTCCTCCTATGGCTCAGGTGAATTCCTTATAGTTTATCTAGGCTAAACAGCATTTTATACTGTAATGTTAAAAAGACTGTGATCCTCCTATCAGGGCCTCAAAAGTTGACTTACGTATAGGATTCATTCTGTCCCTGTTTCACTTTAGCAAAGCCCAAATTTGTTGATATTCTGGGAAAATTGAAACATTTATTGTCCATTCTATGAATGTGACAAGTTGTAAATATAATGTTACATTATTACGTGTTTTTTTTCCCCTGTAAACATATTGTCTTCCTAAATGGATAGTAAGTTGTTGAGGGCAGGGGCTATTATTTGTGCACCTTCAACTGTCCCTTAACATCATGTCAAGTGCTTGGCTAACTGAGTCATTGACTGACAGTTCCTAACTTTCGTTTCAAGCTGATATATATGCTGATTTAGGAAATTATAAAAGTATGTTAAACACTTAAAAATGGCTCTAAATTGATTTTATAATGTTGATAATCTGCTTGGTGGCCGAATGGCTTAGAAACCAATTTCCAGAGACTTGATTAACTAACTCTGGATGTGAGTCAAAAAAGAAAAAATCTTCCAGGTCACATAAAAGACAGGGCAAGACCTTCAGGGTGAAAAAATCTTAGCAAGCACTTCCTTGCGGCTCCTCATAGAGCTTTGACTCACGTGAGATGGATGCTGACTAAATGCTTTTGACGGCTTCATTAAAGTGAATGAAGAATGCTTATTTTAAACCATTGTTAGTATACCTTTTGATAAGAGTAAGTAGGCAAAATGCTTATTCAGAGCATATTACTTGAACAACCACTGTGCGCCAGATTCTGGTAGCTACTGAGCTGCAATTTTGAGGAATTTCATAGCGCTTAAGATACTACCACTTTCTTACTAGCAAAAGAAGAAAGCAGCTGGGAAAACAAAGATATTGTGCCATATCTGCAGTTTCCCCTTTTTTCACTTCCCTGAATTGGACCTGTCAATGACCAAACACAATATATCAATTGGTAGCTTTCTGAGTGAGTGGAAATCTTCAGAGATCACTCTTGCCCTTGTGGGCATAGCAATATTACATAGGAAGCTTTTCTGTGAATGGATACAAGCTGTGCTTGGGCTGTTCTCCAAGAAATCCATTAGACAAAGACATAGCTGAAAAGTCATTTACTGGTCAAGATGACCTAGTTCATGAAAACCTGGAAAATGGACTTTTGTGTGGCACTTAGATATTGGAATTAGGTGTTACAGACTCAGTTTACTTAGCAGTGCTTTAACAAAGATATGATAGCTGAGGTCTTACTGCAATGCTCTGAATTTGCACTGCTGATAGCTTTTGCTAACTGACCTATATAATTATTCTCTCTTTTATTTGAGACTACAGTATACACACTTAAAAACATTATTTCTCAGCCTAGTTCTCAACTAGAGGTGGTTCATATGACAGTTCTGGACAATGCAATATAACTGAAAGTCATCTAAGGATGCTTGTTAGAAAACCAGAGGGCATTTTGTTTGAAATGGCATAATGAAGCCACCAGTAATGTCTTTGTCTGCCTCCTTTTGAAATTCTCTTTTTAAAAAACCGAATCTCCATTTGGCTAAGCCATTATAGGTAAGGCTGTTACACGCAGCTGAATCCATTCCTAACCAACAACGTTGCATAGGTGAGTTAACATTTACCAAAATCTCTTTTACGATGACTTAAGGATTCTTGCTTCATAGATAATTTGACGATAGTATTTACAGACTTAAATGTATATGATACAAATGTTTGACTTTTAAAGACACATTGGCCAACCTCTTGGTAGTTTCTATTAATTATTAATGGTTAATAAATGAAGCCAGGCATTGGAATTCTTTTTACCTCAAATATGAAGCTTATTTATTCTTCAAAGCTGTCTCTTATTGGATCTCCAATAACAATCTACTTGTTATCCTAACAAGTAGAAGGCATTTTTTTTCATTTTGAGGTAATGAACTGTTCCTTCTTGCATTTTATCATGAGCTCAACATATGTGTATTAAATTTAGTTTAATGATTCTTAACAATGTTAAGTGTTCATTCCTATCTTCTACAAAACTCCTTGAAGAGACAGAATACAGTCCTTGCTCTATTAATCCCTTGACTAAAATATAATGTTAGAATAAGGGTTAAGGTAATTAAAATAATTCTTTAACGAGAGCACCTCTCTTCAGAAATGAGGACTCCTGCTATCTTAGTAGTCACAAGGGAAAGGCTATATGGAGCTACAGCTAAATTTGGCTTGCCTTTGATAGTGGTCATTTTTGTGGAACATTAGGTACACTATGTAGGCCAGATTTTTGCTTTATGTAGTACAAAGGTCTGTAGGTGTAGGAAGATGATATCAAACCATATTAGATTAGGTAATCACTTTAAATGTGGTCAAGACTGAAAACACAATTTTCAAACTTTATTTGGAGATAGCATGTTTTACCCCACTCATATGTTTAGATATTTTACGGGATTTCCTACTATATTCACTTATTTGACTGTCACAGTAATCAGGCCATTTACTAGCAGTTCATATTTATTGCCTGCTCCAACCAATGTAATTGTCTTTCACTGCCCTATGTGCATGTTCCTGATTTGTCTTATCTTCTTAGCTTTGTTTATGTTGTTTTCTGTTCCTTAAAATACTTTCCTCTAATTCTGGTCATATTAAAATTCTATTCACTGGTCTGTTAAGAGTCAGTTCAATTTTCCTCTTTGCTGTGAATCCATTTGCAATGATTCCAATCATGTAGATATATTTTAGTTCCTTAAATTTTTATTCCTCTAATTAGTCATTCATTTTGGCCCTCAACCATGTGCTATTTTGCTCTGGAATTAAATGGTTTTTCCAAGACATGTTCTATCTCTTGTTTAGATTACAAATTCTTCACAGCTAGGGAATGCATTTTATCTTACTTTTATACTCTGCAGAATATCTGATAAAGCGATAGATACTGAAAAGATGCCTATTAACCTCTTATTGAATTAAGACCTGTAATTCTTGATACTAGATGGGTCCAAAAATGAATCTTTTTATTACTTATTATAAAATTTGTTATACATCTTTATACCTATATAAATATCAATTGTATCCAGAAGAGCTACACGCTATTTACTTTCATTCAACCCAATATATATTTATTTAGAGTTTGTTATGTAAGAACTTTTGCTAACCAGTATGTAAGACATAAAGGTAAACATGAAACACAATCTTTTTCAACAACTGTCAGTCTAGAAGGTAATTTTCACTTAAGTAATTCTGAGATCAAGATTATAGCTTCTAAGCAACTGCTTTAAAAATAGGGATATATACCTAAAAAATTATATTGTCACTTCTAACAAAGTCATCAATACTTCTCTAAATATAAAGAAGCAAGAGCATGAATTAAGAAAAGAACACGTCAGAAGGATTTTTCTTTTTGTAGGTATCACTTCTATTGTCATAGAACAGGAAAATACTATTGTGAAAATAGCTTAATTATTTATTTTAAGCTCTTGCTAATGCATATAGAATGTCTATATTAAAATGTTAGATATTATTGGGATTTTAGATTTGAAAATAACTATTAATCTGAAATAACCATGTATAGTATCAATGAAATTAATCACAGAGATAAACATTTAATAAAACTTTTATTTGTTTCCCAACCTGGCACTATTGACACTTTGGGCTGGATAATTCTTTGTTGTCCAGGACTGTCATGAACATTAGAGGATGTTTAGCACGATTCCACTACCCACTAGATGCCAGTTGCACAGCCCACAGTTGTAACAACCAAATACCTCTTCAGACATTGCCAAATGCTGCCTGTGGGGAAAATTTGGCCTCAATTAAAAATTACTGGTTTAGTCAAGAGAAAAAGAAATAGTATACACACTCATACACACACATACTTAATTGTCTGTTTCTGATTTTAAAATCAGGACATGTTTCCATAGAAAATTTGGGGAAGATGAAAAATAGTGGTGAAACAAATTATTCCATAATCCCACTACACAGAAAACTATTGGTAACAACTTCAAGCATTTATTCCAGTCATTTATTTATTTATCTTCCAAGTTTATGTATGTATATGTCCATGTATATATATATATATATATATATATATATATATATATATATATATTTATCTATGTATCTATCTAGCCATCTATTCAGATAGGTAACTACCTATATAACTAATTCAAAGAACTGGGTTGCAACCAGCCAAAAATTAGGATATGGGATTACTCTTGCTACTCTGTCCTGCAGGCCAGTCAACCATGGAGAGCCTGTTTTCCAACCTCTGCAGTGTTTTCTGTCTTGGTTTCTTACTTTTCACTTTGGTTTTCATTCTGAGGCTGGAGCTGTTTTTAGAGCATCGGCTCACTTGAAAGAAGCCCCAACTCTCTCTTTAGTTTTTTCTAATAGTATCTTATTCCCCGCAGTTCTACCCTTACTCAGAGACTCTTAATCCAACTCAAATAATGTACCTCAAAAGGATACACCAGTGTTCACCCCAAAGATACTGGTGACCCATAATTCAGATGGTGATGCATGGATCAAATATAAATGTGACTTGCCCCACTGAATGATGATTGGAACTGTATTATATTATTTTCCAATATCCAGTCCTGACTGTTCTTTACATCTGTCCCATTTTCCCACCAAAATCCTTAATTCTCACCTGAGGCCACAGCTTGTTTTAAAAACAACTCCATTCAAGTTCTGGACTCTTTTTACATGCATTTAGCTAACATATAAAGAGGGATTTTGTTCTTACTAAGTAGAGCTGTATGCTGTGCACTGTGAAAATGCAGCTGATTCTCCCTGGGGAATCAGGGAAAGCTTCAAAAGGTTCAGGCAGAAGATGATGCTAATGACAGTCTAGGCTGTTGGGATAACATGAATAGAAACACAAACACTTGTAAACTACAAAGAGGTAGTTGTATATTTAAAATTTATAATTATTATTTTGTTCCCTTAGTAGATATTAGCTCACTGGTATAGCAGGTTAAGCTATTGTCCAAACTACATTTTTAATCTAATGTTCCAAAATCTGACTGCCACACTTTGGTCATGATTTCCCTGAATTACATTAGTATATATTTGCACACTGTATTAGAATAATATAATAAGTAATTCACATGGGACATTATTAGATGACTAATATTTCCTTTGGCACAGTGTTATGAAATAAAAGAGAGAGAACTCTTAAGGGTGAAAAAGAGTTGGACAGAGTAAAAACTGGGAGAAAAATTCAAGGAGAGAGATGAATAGAAATAATTGTGTGTGTGTGTGTGTCTGTGTGTGTATGTGTGTGTGTGTACTGAATACTCCACAAGCCTGATGGGATGCTGATGGGGAGACCTCTTTTGAAATGAAAATTGGAAGCATTGTATAGCAATAAGGAAAACATACATGGCCGCTTGCTAACATACTCCCATTTAACAATGATTTGGTAAGTTCTGCTATTTGCAATTGAGCCATATGAAAAATATAAAGATCATGAAGGTTCTTCATATTCATAGTAGTACAGGTCTGCCAGAGTGAATATTTAAATGTTTTAAGTTAAAAAACACATTGTTACCAAGCAAAACTGGTATCAGTCTTCTGTGAGGTGGGGAGCACTCAGTACTGATTGTAATTCCATTTGAGCCTCTAGTAATCATTCTCCAACAAATAAAGATGACTTCTAAAGTAAGATGGATCTTCTCTGAGAACCAGTTCCCCCCATCTTTAAAAACATTTTTCAAAACTCCTACTCTTCTAATGTAAGCTTCCATATTGTAATTGCATCTAACATTGCTGTAGGAAAATTCTGTGATGACACGATTAGGTCTAAAGATAATTTTTCTTATTTTTTTGAGATGGAGTTTCATTCTGTCACTCAGGCTGTAGTGCAGTGGCAAGATCTCAGCTCCCTGCAACCTTCATCTCCTGGGTTCAAGCAATTCTCTTGCCTTAGCCTCCTGAGTAACTGAGATTACAGGCACCCGCCACCACACTTGGCTGATTTTTGTATTTTCAGTATTTCTTTACTGAAAATACAAAATACCATGTTGGTCAGGCTGTTCTCAAACTCCCAGCCTCAGGTAATCCGCCTGTCTTAGACTCCCAAAATGCTGGGATTACTGGTGTGAACCACCGTGCTGGCAAGATTTCTTTCTTTTTTTTTTTTTTCCAGAACAATGTTGTTTTCCTATAAATCCAATATAATTTTTTACAGTTGCTATTTTAATCCTAGACTCAATCTCTCCAAAACCTACAATTCCAAAGAAAATAGTTTCTAACAAGGGTCAAATTCAAGTGGAACTAGTTGTAACTGACTCAATTAATACTTTCTACTGAGTTTTTCTTTGCTATATTGCTTTAATAAGAATGATCTGTGGGTTTCTGGTTTATTGTAATCAGCAGAATTAGAATTCCCTACATTTGCCTTCAGAAGACATACTGGTGGTCTCCGTTTTCACTCGATCATGTTAATCAAGACATGAAAGCTTGACACCGATATCAGAGACATAAGAAATAGAGGTTAGAAAAAATACTCCTTTTTATGACCTGTTTCAGAGAAAGCTTACTACTTTCCCTTAGCAGTTATTTCTGCATTTGGTTAGCTATACTTTCAACAACTGTGTTTTTGAAAATCACCTCTGCTTGTGACATCCCAATACCAACTAAATAAATAAATAATGAATGAAAAAATAAAATCACAGTCAACTGAAAACTCAGTCCATCAAAGCAGCTGAAAAAACAGTATGGATATTGAAGCAGTATTTTGAGTATTTGTTCACTCCTTTGGCATTATGTGGGGTCATTTATCCATTGTTCCTTCTCTTTAGCTGGCTGATTCCTACTTAGCATGATCTCAAGCATAATCTCACCACTCGAGCACATGTGATCTCTAACACTTTACGCTTGCCCTGATCACCCCCATTCCACCAGCTTGGATGTCTCTTCTTTGTATTCCAACCCAAAACATAGTCCTTACTATACACTAGACTGAAATTGCCCATTGGTGGGCCCATCTTTTAGTCAGTCCAGAAGCTCTTCACTGTCCAGGTCAGGCACTTGCCTTTTTCAGTTTTGTATACTAATTGTTGGCTTATGGTAAATGCTCAATAAATGTTTGTAAAGCTGAATTGGCCATGATCTACATGTAGAAATTTTAAAGATATTTGAACACATTCTTCTTGTAATAATTATTGTTGTAATGATACTTATTAGCTTAACAATAAGTATAATTGATATTAATATATTAATTTATATTTATATTTTATGTAATTTACTCTATATTATTTTTAACAGACTTTTACGTTTTATATAACTTGTTTTTATAATTTATGGAATAATTAAATATAAATTATAACTTTAATAATAATAAATGTTACTAATTATTATCATTAGTTCTTACAATAATTATTATTAACTGTCCTATATTCAGCAATAGCTTTTATGAAATAGATATCATTTGCCTCACATGACTGAGAAGGAAACTTGCTGCGTGTCACCCAGTGATTCTGAATTTTTCTCCCATTTCCTCCTCTGTTCAGTTCACATTGGCAGAGGTGGTAATAGATGTCAATTATGCCTAATTGGGAAATTAGCATGTTATTCATTAATTTGGCTGATTAAGGACCATGGATGTCTAATAGAGAATGGAATATGAAATGAAAGAACTTGTTCTAAGTTGTTCTTTTACAGGGTAGTGATGAGTTCATAAGGCACTCCTGCTGCCTGAGAAATGATGATCTCTTTAGATATTTTCCAATCCCCATAATGTCTAGCCTTGAGGTGACGGTCAGTGTTTACTTGTATACTGACTACTTCTAGTTAAGTATCACCTAAAGTAAATAGATGATTATCAAGCCCCAGAGGTTGCTCAAGTCATACAATGGCCAAGGCTTCTACCTCTTGGTTCTTATTTAGCCCACAAAGGGTAGAGAGCGTTCAACAGGAATTTTCTAAGCTGCTACTGCAGGGACATGTATGATGGTTTTACCTGGAAATCTTTGATGATGTTGTACAATGAGGGAGGGTCTAGCTTCATCTTGTCCTTAAGCAGGAAGTGACTTCTCTTGAAATATTTCTATCCCAGTACAAAATGAGTCAGAGTAAAGAACAGAGAGTAGAAGGGGAAAGGAGCCGAATATTGCAAGGGAAAAAGGACGTAATTATGAGCATGATCGTTATCCAAAACTCTCAGTCCTTAGCACTCAGGAGGTTGCAGGATTTCATTAGGTCTCTAATAAGAAAAAATAAAACTTAGTAGATTCTTATGGTATAATTTTCAGAGCAGTTATATATTTTATATCTGTCTTAGTGTATAGATAAAAGACATACAGTCTCATCTAGAGTTTGCATTCAGTCATTTTTGACAATTTATTTTCTAGTTCTACAAAGTATAAAAAAAAATTCCAGTGTATACATACATATTTATATGTGCATGTGTTTGTGCATATATACAGATATATACACATATTACATATGTATAAACACATATATGCATATATAGTATATGTGTGTGTGCATATGTGTATATATGTGTGTGTGTCTGTATATATATGTATACATATGTCAATACACCTAAATTTGTATTATATGTATATATATTTGGAGAAAGAGAAAAAGCAAGAAGAGAAATAGCAATAGAAATGGGAGATGGGAATGTCCTAAAATTATTGACTACTGCAGTTGAGATTTTCATACTCAAAGTGGGAAAAACTTGGTAAGTAACACTATTTGATACTGTTATTAGCACATTCCCCAGAACAGACTGCTGGAGTTTAAATCCCATGTCTCCTACTTTGTAGATCTGTGACCTCAGGCAGTTTTTGCAAGCTTCTCCAAGTCTCTGTTTCCTCAACTGTAAAATAGGGTGACAACGAGATGTACCTCATGGGGTTGTTAGGCATTTTAGATAAGTTGGTACATGTGCTTGGCACACAGTAAGTGCTACATTGGATGGAAAAGCACAGTGCTGGCAACCGCAGGATGACTGCCATGAAGAACGTTCCAAATCGTTGGACTTGGAATGCCAGCTTCTGAATGCAGCTTGGTTACTGATGTCTTTACTGCCCCAGCTGAGTTGGCTTTTTGGGGGGGATTCCCGGAGCTCTATTTCAGCTTTCCTTGCTGCAGGGCCTTGGTGCTGCCAAAAGCTGAAGCACCACCGCAGAGCCAGCACACACAGGATGGCTTGCTTTCCTGCTCTCTCCCCTTCCCTGCTACACAGCCACTATCAGGAAGATTTTAATCTTCTTCTCTGTACTTTCCATGCTTTTCAAGTTTTAGAAAATGTATATATGGGACCGGGCAAAGTGGCTCACACCTGTAATTCCAGCACTTTGGTAGGCTGAGGCTGGTGGATCACTTGAAGTCAGGAGTTAGAGACCAGCCTGGCCAATGTAGTGACATCTTGTCTCTACAAAAAAAAAAATTCCAAAAATTAACTGGGTGTGGTGGTACATGCCTGTAATCACAGCTACTTGAGAGGCTGAGGTGAGAGAATCACTTGAACCTGGGAGGTGGAGGTTGCAGTGAGCCGAGATTGCATTACTGTACTCCAGCCTGGGTGACAGAGTGAGACTCTCTGTCCAAAAAAAAATTGAGGAAGGAAACGCAGCCTCTGAGGGCTAGGTGCTGTCAAGTAGGCCTTGGTGCTGCCAGGAGTTGGTCTAGAACTCCCAGCTGTGTTGAGTGTTATCTTCTCAACCACAGACAACCTCACAAAACAGCATTAGACAAGGCTATTCTGTGACAGGATGAACCAAGACAAAACAAAACCCCTCCATAATGATAACTGAGCCCGAACAAAACACAAACGTTGTCCAAAACATAAAATGAACCAAACCTCTTCCTGTCAAAAGTGGTAGGAGTAATTGCTATTTCTTTACCAATCACGGCTTACCCTTACTCTGGTATTCTCTCCTTCTAGGTATAATAATTACTACGATAACTATCATTAAGATAACCAGTCATGGGACAACCCTCTCTTCTTGAACAGTAAACAGCCGTACCCCCTGAACTCTCTTCCAAATCATCTAACATTTGCAAAAATCATTTAAGTCCATTTTAATACCTTGTTCCTAAAATGCTCCATGGTCCCCGATGGTGTGGGTTTTTCCTCATTGTCGTTAGTCAATACATCTAAATGTGTTCAATTATAGTAGTATTCTTGATGGTCTGGCTGGAGAGCATTGGTATTTTGTAACAAATATTTTTGGAAAATAAAACGCATTAAAATGTTTCTTATTATTGCTGATTTATAAGTAAGTTTCATTTGAGTACAGGAGTTATAACAGAAACATTAGGTGAGAGTTAAACCCAGAAGGAAGCGAATATCCAAACCATGCCACCCGCTAAAAGGGATGGCTTCCTGGTAATATTTTAGTTGTGTTATCACTGAAAAGAGAAAGCCAGTTGGGCATATGAGAAGTAAGAAGATATTCTAAGAAGATGATAGCATGAATATTAACATAGGAGAAGGGAGGAGGATCCATGTGGAACTAAAAATTCATTGCTTTTGGCAAAGAAGAGCAATGAATGGAGTAATCTGGAGTGGGGCTGGAAATATTATAACTGTCAAGGGGAAGGAATTGGTAGTTTATAGACTAAATACAAGCATATACTTTAAAAAATTAAGACCTAGAATTAAAAAGAAAATAATAAATATGAGAATTTGCAGAAATAACAATTATGACAATCTGAGCATTTGCTGAGCTACATACATTTAAGGAATAAAAATTAATTAAAAAATGAACTATTTCATTTGAAGGACATTTCCTGAATGCTGCTCAGTAAAATATGGCAAAATGCCATCACTTTGAAGTTTAATAACTTCTTTTTGTCCCATTCGAAAACCATATCCCATCCACATGCCTGAATCTAACAATTCATTAATTGCAAGCTTTAGAGATATTTAATTCTATAAAGAGTAAAATGGCTGCTGACTTCAGGTTTTACAGCAGTGAGAGCTGGAGAATGCTTTTTAAAATGTCTGATTCAATCATCAGGAGGTATTTATGAAATGAAAGGAATCTTACTTAGCAAACTTAAATTATGCACAGTTTTGATTTCTACTAAATATGACTCAAAAGAAAAATCTTCAAAGTTGCTTGAAGACGACTTTGCTTCATGAGCATTACAGATGCTTGATAAAAGCATAATGCTTCAAAGGACAAGTTTTTTTTAGGGACATCCCTGAATGTTTTGCTGCCTTTCTTACCAATGAAGATGAAATAAAAACATTCCATAGCTGGACTTTTTTTCTGAACAGAATGCCTTGAAGCCAATGGAAAACCAATTAACTTAAAAGTTCAGGAGTGGGATGATTCTGATCATTTGAATTGTCATTAAATTAATCAACCAAAACTTCCTTTTTCATTTAATTTTGATTGGTTGGTTAACTTTACTAGAGACCTTTCTAAAATGTGTTAGACTTATGTTCCTCTTCTTTATCTAGCCCCCCACCTCCCCCCAAAAAAAGAAAAAGAAAAGGTTGTATATGTAGCAATTAAAAAGATGCACCATGGAGTCAGGCATTTTGATCCCAGTTCTGGCTCCATATACTGAATAATATATTTTGGGGTCATCATTTTATCATGCATTATAATCAAGAGGCAATATAGTATATGGGTCAAGTCATCGGGCTTATATGGGTTTAAGTTTCCTCACTACCATGTATTAGATAGGCAAATGAACTACTCCATGGCTCGATTTGCTAACCTGCAAAATGAAGAGAATAACAGTATCTGCTTCAAAGACTTGCTGTGTTAAAGGAAACAGACACGAGTCCCTTAGTACAAATATCTGGTACACAATTACTATGCTTCCATAAATGTTAACTATTACTAAGTAATATTTTATAGTTGTAGGAGCATAGGAATTTAAGTTGAATGTGAATCAGGCATAGAGCAGAGTTTTAAACGTTTCTTCTTTGATTATTTTGAAATTTGCCTTTTTTTGTTAATTGTGGAAAAATGCTGATTAACAAAGGGTTTAGTTAACTGGGTTAAACTAAGTGAGGCATTTCTTTTCTTTTTTTCCCAGATATCCTCTGAAATAAGTGAGGCATTTCTTACATGTATGTTCTTATTAATAAGCTAATAGAGTGGGTTTCATTTAGCAGGGAGAAGCTGGAAGAGAGTTTTCTTGTTTATAATTTATTTGACAAATAACAGCAAACCCAGTCACACTCAGAAGGAGAACATAGTTGAGCTGCTGGGCAGCCAAATGAGTTCTATCAGCCCATGGGGCCAGAAGACCTTTGCCAGAAGGCTCTCTCAGAAGTAACAGGAGCAGGAGTCAATTGAATGTATTCCTGATGAGTACAGACTTCCTTTCACATGGAAAATGCCCTCTTCCAGCTGTCCACAGCTTAGCTTGGCCTTATTACAACATAAATGTATAAACAAAAGCTCTTTCAAAAAATATTTGGTTTTAATTCTCGAAGTTAGGGAATTGAGGATGGGGGCAGAGAAGATAGTAGTCATGCAGAGGGGTGTGGAGCACCAGCTCTGGTTTTTCTGTCAGGTTCAGTCCCCACCTGCATTGCTTCCCAGCTAGATAACCTTCAACAAGAAACTGCCCCATGTAGTCTTCTTCATATGCTGGACAAAGAATGCAAACTCCTATCTTTGTTTCTGAAAATAGTAAATGAGATAATCTGTATAAAGTGCCTTTGGCACTTACTAAACATTTAATAAATATTAGCCATATTTTTTATTTATGATGAACATTCATTTGGAATCTTAGCTATATACTCACAGCATATCAAAATACAGTTCTAAGATTCATTCTTGAAGTTATCAATAGATATGACGTCAATCATGATAACATACCAGAACATTTATTGCTCTCTTGTGATATATTATTCTTTCTTTCCATCTTGATAATGTCCATGGACTTTGTCCTGCTCATTTGCATTAGCAAACATTCATCAAGAAACAATAACAATGGCTGGGCACGGTGGCTCATGCCTGTAATCCCAGCACTTTGGGAGGCTGAGGCAGGCAGATCATTTGAGGTCAGGAGTTCTAGACCAGCCTGGCCAACATGGTGAAACCTCGTCTCTACTAAAAATACAAAGGAAATTAACTGTGCATGGTGGCTCATGCCTGTAATCCCAGCTACTGGGGGAGGCTGAGGCAGGAGAATCGCTTGAACCCGGGAGATGGAGGTTGCAGTGAGCTGAGATCGTGCCACTGCACTCCAGCCTGGGCGACAGAGTGAGACTCCATCTAAAAAAAGAAAAAGAAAAAAGAAACAATAATAAGAAACAGTCAAATGAAGACCCTTTCAGACAGCTATGACTATAAAAGGCTAACTTGACTCTAGGGAAGGATGAGTTTGGCCACATGACCACCAGAAAGTTTAGACAAATGATCTTAAGCCTTCTTAAGTTGTATAAAAACTTTAGGGCTTTTCCAGCTATTACAAAACAAAACAAAACAAAACAGTTCTACATTGCTTCTTTTCAGACCATATTCATCTATAATTAACTGGCAACAACCTAGAACCCAGAAATGTTAAATAAAGAGCTGATAAAAGCATGTTAACAGTTTGTGAAATTTATCCCTTTGATACTCCCTGAGATTTCTCAAGAGGTAGATTATTTACTACTGGCATGGGAATCTTCAAGAAGATACCCTGCCTTTCAAATAAATCAAACAACTAATCAGCAGTATTAATTAAGCACCTATCATATGCAAATCATGGTGCTTTCTACGAGAGAGCACATTCAACTTTTTTCCTAACATATGTATCCTCCTTCCACATGCCCAACAAGTACATAAGCTGCACAGATACTTTCTAGAATACGGAAAGTTCATCCATATTTAGAGTTGGAATTTGTCACCTTGAAATTACCAAAATTTGCTCCCAGTTATATCCTTGTATGCCAAGTATTTTTCCACATACCCATACTTGAAATACTGGAGATAGTACATGGTATGTCCCTACTACTCCAGGTCAATCGTGTCCATACTTAACTTTTACTCAGATAACATCTGCATAGGATTCATCTGGAGTATCATATAGCAGTGAACGTGCCTTGAAACTAAATTGGGTCTTTCATTTGCCCGTCATTACCTAGCAGTGTTATGGGGATAGTGGGTACTAAATAAATATTTTTGAATCTAGTGCTAAGATGTTTTGTAGATAAACTTGCTAAGCTCAAAAGCAGACTGAGGTTTTTGGGAGTAGCAGATGATAACCCCTGTGATCATCTCTTAACTACAGTTAAGGAAGATGACAGAGAGATGAACATTTACATGCTGTGAATTGTTATACTTCTTTCATCTTCTGTACTATAGTGGGTAGTGACACTCTCTTCTAATTTGATGCTTGAGATGATTTCTGCAAAAGATGTGGTCCAGTCAATACTGCACAAATTCTGTCCTCACCAACAATGGAGGTCCTCAAAGGAAAGAAAACCATTTCTCTCTTATGAGGCAGAGTATCCTAGTAATACTTTTTGGAAAAGTTTACCAAGTCTATAAATGAATTAATAAATGCTTTAAAGAATAGATTTTTCATACCAGATGGCTGTTTTCCATAGGGAAGGGTTAGTTTGATTTGTTAGTGGAGTTGCCTGCCACTTTAATGCTGAGAAAAGATGTTACTACATGGACATGAATAAGTGAAAATTATTTCCATATTCAATTTTAGGAGTTAATCTTCCATGAAAATGTAAATACTCCTGGGAAGGTCCACTTTATAAGCACAGTAGTTTTAAAAATTTCTTTGAGTGAATGAGTTTTCATATTCTTTCCTAAAGTATTGATAAAGTAGGCTAGGTACAAAGGAAGGACCCACTCAATGGGGAGATGTATCCAAAGAGATCCTGGGGAACACCACTATATCTGAATCCCATTAACTCCTTGTGAGGCAGGCATATTACATTCTCCTTTCATTTAATGGTTGAGAAATGGAGGCCTGGAAGAATCAGAGACATGCAAATGTAGAGTTCTTTTGGTAGACAGGACAAAAATCCAAATCATGACACTCTTACTCCAGTATAAGGAGACTGATCTCCTTGAGGGCAATGACTGTGTCTTGCCATCATTCCTGAATCACCTTTTCCTATGTCAGTACTTGGCACTCAGTACATATTATTTTTTTTTTTGTAAAATTGAGGAATGAATGCCTCTGAGCTCCCATGTTTTCTGATGATATAGTATTTTGAGGTGGAGATGATTGTTCCCTACTTCTTATGATTCCACAAAGAGGGGACCCCTACTCCACTTTCATTTGGGTAGTGCTAAAGAGTACATTTGTACTCCTTCTTTTCACTGTTTAATTATTCTTCTCCAAGCACTAGGAACTGCTCGTCTGATAACACTTGCTGCAATTGATCAATAGTTAGGCTGCTATTCCTCTAAGACAATAAATAAGTGGAATCTCATTTCTCTCTCCTGCACTACTTGTATAAAAGACAAGTAAGAAATGCCAAGGCTTGCTCTCAGCTTTCTCATTCCGTGCGTGAAGCAGTCTTGGCCCTACTTTTTAAAAGAATGCCAGTCACCCGTCTCTTAACATTCGTCTCTGGCATTCTGTCTCCAACAGCAACTGAATTTATGAGGCAAACTACAGTCCTCCATGTAGTTGGCTGCTAAGTAAATCCTGGGGAGGGAGATGCCATTAAGACCTGATCCTCCCGTCAGGTGATGGGAGAAAAAATCTAGATTTTGGATTTGTTAGGTGGAGATTCTTACATTGGCTTCTGGTCCCAGATAAGGTCTTTATTGCAGCTTTACCAAGGACTTTGGGAAACACTGTGCTTTTATTTTAAGGATGACAGCTTGACTCTTATTTAACTTCTTTGGTGTATTCTGTACTACAAAGAGGCCGGCAAAGAGGAGAGTTGATTGATTGAGATAATGGATTGCCACACAATATCTGTGAGATGATTAGTGAGAGCACATCTCTAACTTAATAGACATGCCATAAATTCACCATATTGAAGCTGCAGTTTTTTTGCTATCTGTTATCAGTTCATCCTTTCTTTTTTTTTTTTTTTTAGATGGAGTCTCGCTCTGTCGCCCAGGCTGGAGTGCAGTGGTGCAATCTTGGCTTACTGCAACCTCTGCCTCCCATGTTCAAGTGATTCTCCCACCTCAGCCTCCCAAGTAGCTGAGACTACAAGTGCCACCACGTCCAGCTAATTCTTTGTAGTTTTAGTAGATACAGGGTTTCACCATCTTAGCCAGGATGGTCTCAATCTCCTGACCTCTTGATCTGCCTGCCTCAGCCTCCCAAAGTGCTGGGATTACGGCGTGAGCCACTGCAGCTGGCCATCATTTCATCCTTTCAAAACATCATTCTATATTTTTAAAACTGCCTTTTAAACTATCATAATCCCCTATATAAAATTTTAGGTAACCTCCAGAGACTTCTGGTGCAATATTAACTTTTAAATTTCTGCAACAAAAGCACCACTCCTGTTATTAGACACAATCCTGTGCTTCTCAATTATTTCCCATACACAGTAATTAGTCAAAACTGTAAAACATATATTGTGTTTAGGAACTGTCCTCATTGAGCAAGAATGAAAGCATGGGGCCTGCAAAAGACAATCTTATGAATAATGCTGGAAATTGAGCAACCATTTAGTGTTTACATGCTACCATTCACAGTTTTTCAAGAATTCTTGTAAATAGAGTAAACACAATGACCTGAGCTAAGCAGCAATAAATTGATCAGTTTGCTTGTGGTAAAACTAGATAGGAGGATACTTCTACCTCCCGACCTGATGTAGATGACTTCTATTTAAAGGCAAAGTCATTTCAGAGACACACATCCCTTGCAAGAAGAGAGAGGCCATGCCACTAGTGGGGAAATGAAGAGGTATAAGAACAAAGGAAAGAGAGAGAAGGGGAAGGAAAGAGAGAGGAGGAAGAGAAGCAAGTGTGCTTCCTTTTTAGGTCCCTACTGGTTTTGGGAGCGCTGGATGTCAGATTCTCTCTGTTTCTCCAATGAGAGTGATCATGCTCTCCCTGGAGAAAAAGCCGGTGATTGGTTTTCATGAAGAAATGGAAGGCTTTCCTCTTACACTCTTCCTTCAGGGAGAAGACTAGAAGTATCCATAAGTGGAAAAGCACTTGCTCCTACCAGAGGCAAGGAATAAATACTAAAGCAGATAAAGGCCTAGGAGAAACTCTTCTCTTAATAGCCAGGCTATAAAATACCACATCTGCCATAAATCCTAGGATTCTCACAGGAATTTTCTCAGATAATGCATAGTCAGATATTTCTTAGTTGTTTCTATTTTCGTCTTGCCATTTCACTTATTTTGCCAACTCCATAAAATTGCATCTGATGTCTTCTTTTTCCCAAACACATGAGCTTTCACTGTACTATGATTATCATAGGTGCTCAGGACATGTGTTTTACAAATTAAATACAAATATTTCCCCTGGCAGACACCAAATAAGACAGTATTTGTGAGATGGCCGTGGGAACAGTAATCCTTTGCTGTGCTCCATAACATAGGTGCAATGTTTTACAGCTGTTGAAGATTCTTGAATTCATTTTACTGGGGACAGAAAATGAGTCTAGAAAGCAAGTATTTGCTGAAATAACTTTGCATGTTGTTCTAATAAGTTTTGCAAATGAAGTAGAGAAAAAGAAATGGAAGGTGAACCCCCTCCTTGGGTTTTTAACAGCTTTTTTGTAACATAATGCCAGGCAATTCATCCATTAAACGTGTACAATTTAAAAGTTTCTAGTATACTACAGAATTGTACAGTGATTGCCATAATCAATTTCAGAATACTTCATCACTCTAAAAGAATTTTTGTATCATTAGCAGTGACTCTATTCCCTGGCTTCATTCCCTAACCCACCAGTCCTCGGCAACCACTCATCTACTTCCTGTCTCCATATATTTGCCTACTCTGAACATTTCATATATATATGGATTCATGCAGTTATGCAGTAACGTACACTTTCATGACTTCTTTCACTTAGCAAAATGTTTTCAATGTTCATCTATGTTGAAGCATGTATGAGTACTTCTTTCCTTTTTATGGTTGAATAATATTTCATCGTATGTCTATATCACTTCTTATTTTTCCATTCATCAGTTGATGGACATTTGGATTGTTCCTGCCTTTTGCCATTATGTATAATGTTGCTATGAACATTTGTACAGTTTTATGTGGATTAATGTTTTCACTTCTCTTGAGTATATACCTAGCAGTGGAATTACTGAATCAAAAGGGTAACACTAAGTTCAGCATTTTTGGGAACTGTTTGACTATTTTCCAAAAGAGCTGCATCATTTACATTTTCATCAGCAGTGTATGAAGGGTTCCGATCCTACCTTATCAATGCTTGTTATTTGAGCAAGTATTTGCTGAAATAACTTTGTGTGTTGTCCAGATAAGGTTTGCAGATGAAGTTTATTGCCTGACTTCTTGATTTTATTATTGCCTTACTTCTTGATTTTATTAGTCATCCTATTGGATATGATGTGCTCAATGTGGTTTTGATTTGCATTTCTCTAATAACTGTTTTGAGTCTTTTTCATCTACTTTTGGCCACTTATTTATCTTCTTAGAATAAATATCTATTCAAATCCTATGTCCACTTTTAAATTGGGTTGTCTTTGTATTATTAAACTGAAATAGTTCTTTAAACATTCTGGATACAAGTCTCTTATCAGATAGATAATTTGAAAATATTTTCTCCCATTCTGTGAGTTATTTTTTCACTTTATTGATGGTATTAATTGAAGTGTAAAATTTCAAATTTTGATAAAGTCCAATTTGTCCATCTTTTCTTTTGTTTCTTTGGCTTTTGGTGTCATAGCTAAGAATGCTTTGCCTAACCAAGGTTTTGAGGGGTTACTTCTGTGTTTTTTTCTAAGAGTTTTATAGTTTTAGCTTTTCCACATAGGTCTATGATACATTTTTAGTTAAATTTTACTTATAGTGTGAGAAAGAGTTCCAACTTCATTCTTTTGCATGTAGCTATTTAGTTGTTCTATCATCACTGGTTGAAATGACTTTTTTCAACTGCATTGGATTATCGAGGCAGCTTGTTAAAGATTAATTGATCATAAATGTAAAGATTTATTTTTGGAGTCTCAGTTCCGCTTTATTTATCTATATGTCTACCCTTGTGACAGTACAACTGCATCATTATTACTCTAATTTTGTAGGAAGTTTTGAAATATGAAAGTGTGAGTTTGCCAGTTTCTCTACTTGTCTTCTACGGATCAAGATTGTTTTGGTTATTCTAAGTCACTTGTCTTTCCATATAAATTTTAGAATTACCACATCAATTTCTTAAGCAAGCCAGCTGGAAATTTGAGAGGGATTACATTGACTCTGTATATCAACTTGAGGAGTGTTGCCATCTCAACACTATTAAGTCTTCTGACCTATGACATTGAACCTCTTTTCATTCATTTAGATCTTCTTAAATTTTTTTCAACAGTGTATGTAGTTTGTAGACAGCAAGGCACTTCTTTTGGTAAATTTATTCCTAATAATTTTATTCTTTTTAATGTTTTTATTAATAAAATTGTTTTCTTAACTTCATTTTGAATGATTAATTGCATATAGAATAAAATTGGTTTGTATATTGATCTTATATTCAGAAAACTTGCTGAATTTGATTATTATTATAATAATTTTTTAGTGAATTCCTTAGAATGTTCTACATATGAGACAATGTCGTCTCCAAATAAGGATAGTTTTGCTTTGTCCTTTCAATATGAATGCCTTTTATTTCATTTTCTAGCCTAATTGGCTTGGCTATAACCTCTAATACAATGTTAAATAGAAATGATGAAAGCAGACATCCTTGTCTTATTCCTGATCTTCTGCGATTATAATTTAGTCTTTCTCCATTAAATATGATATTAGCTTTGGGTTTTTATGAATACTTGTATCAAGTTTAGCAAGTTTCTTTCTATTACTAGTTTGTTGAGAGTTATTTTGTTGTCATAAAAGGATGTTAAAGTTTGTCAAATGCCCTTGCTGTGTCTATTGAGATGATCACATGGTTTTTGACCTTAATTGAGATATTACATCAATTGATTTTCAAATGTTAAACTACACTTGCACTTACAAAATAAACCTCACTTGTTCATTGAATTTGGCTTGCTAGTATTTTACTGAGAATTTTTACTCTCAGGTTCATAGAGATATTGGCCTGTAGTTTTCCTTCCTTTTGATGTTTTTGTCTGGTTTTAGTATCAGGGTAACATTTATCTCACAGAATTATTTGTGAAGTGTTTCTCATTCTTTCCTTTAAATCTCAAATATGGTAATTGTTTCTCCCTCTCACATCTTGCCACATAATCTCCTTCATCTCATTTATAAATTACAGCACATCTAAACTTCCCCATCAGTCAGTATTTAGGAAAAGACCTATATGATTTGAATCAATTTATTCTCATCACTAAACAGTACTTATAATGTACCCATATGATTTAAAGCAATTTAGTTTCCCATGAGAGAAGTCAGGTGGGAGACAGAAAAGACAGTAAGTGTTATAGACACACAGCTGTTAAGCACAGGGAGGGAAGAAATACCTGGAGGACACTTAACCTCCAAAAAACAGAGAGCTAGGTTCTTAGACTAGGATGAACTCTCATATTGCTCTGGTGATAGGGGTAGTGATGATGATGATGACGACGATGATGATTTTATTGTTCCCTGGGAGTCTTCACATCTAACCTTTCAAATGCAACATTTTTCTCTTTCTCTCTAGTTTCTTCCCTCCCTCCTTCTCTCCTTTCTTTCTTCCAAACTAAATTTGTTTCTAGCTTGGGGTAAATTCAGTGGAGAAAACCCACTGATGCCTTAAAAATAGTATGAGCAAGTCAGTAACAAGAGTTATGTTATATTTCTAGCCTAACTCATATTTCACCCTTACTATAGTAAAAACACTGGGGAACTGAAGACTTATATCATATCATCATCAACAACAACAACAGCAACCACAAAATAACCTGTCTGATTCTGGATGAATCAACATCTTCTTGCCCACTCACAATACTAGACTTTATGGAAGTACTCAATTTTAAATACTATAACATTGTATTATTTTAATTCTTAGATGTTTGATGCACATCAATGTTTCTTTAAAAAAATCAAGTTAAACAGGTATTTATTCAGAACTCGTATGCTCTGGGTTTTGAGGAATTAGAGAGAGGGAGGTTCAGATACTTTCTATTTTGAGGAGTTTACAGTCTCACTGGATGATGGCATATATTCAAGAAATATTTAAATAAGAATTCAAGACACTTTGAAGGCACTTTTAAATAGAGAAATTGGTACCTGTTGTTTCTACCCACTATGTTCAAGGTACTGCATATAATTAAGGGGTAAAACTATAAGAGCTCAGGGAAATGCATAAATGGAAAAGTCTGCCTGAAGGAAATGATTCCAGAACCCAGAAAGATGAAGAGGATATGAATTGATAATGAAATGGGAGACATTCGCTGAAAAGTTCAACTGGAAGATTAATTAGCAATAGTTTTCACTTCCATTTCAAACAAAGTGGCCAATTGAAAAAAATCCAACTAATTTTTTTACTCTGGTTTCCTTTTAATTACATACAAATGAATTCACATTCTAATCTTTCTTTTTCTATGGAAGAGTCATTGTAAAATACATGTTACTTTGAGCTAATTTTTATGCTCATAAATAACCCATGTACACTTCTGAATGTTAAAGATTGTGATGCTTTTCTTTGTTCCAAAGTGTAAAGTAAACGTAGATTCACATAATAGTTTCCACATAAAGTTATGAAATAAATTGTTTTGGAGCTCTCTAAAAGGAGAGCTTTTGGCATTATGATGACTCAGGATTGAAGGTCTGGTCAGCACAGAGAATTTAAGCAAAATTTCTCAGTATCCAATTTTTGTGTGTGCATTTAATTGAGGAAAAAAGGTACATCTTGTCTTTGTTTTGCAACTTAATTTCCTTCCCTTCAAATCTATCCTGTTAATGGAGAGAGATAGTTCAGAAGGAAAGAAGTGGTCAAAATGCAACTCTTAAGTATTCTTAATTTGAGTATAAAGATGAGTACAATGTGTACAGGCATTTTTTTCCCCAGCTTGACTAGTTTCTTGAATATTAAAAGGAAAAGAAAAGAAAAAACTATCTGTGATGGTATCTTGTTTCAGACACAGAGGTATCTGTAGGGAAAGATGATTTGTTCATTCATTCGTTCATTCATTCATTTTTTTTTTCTTTTTTTTTTGAGACAGGATCTCCCTGTCACCCAGGCTGGAGTGCAGTGGCACAATCTGAGTTCACTGCACACTCTACCTCCCTGGGTCAAGTGATCCTCCCACCTCAGCATCCCGAGTAGCTGGGACTCTAGGCATGCACAACTATGCCCATCTTTTTTGTATTTTTTGTAGTGATGGAGTTTTGTCATGTTGCCTAGGCTGGTCTCAATCTCCTGGGCTCAAGCGATCTCCCAAGAGATCGCTCAAGCCTCCCAAGGTGCTGGAATTACAGGTGTGAGCCACCATGCCTGGCCCATTATTTTATTATTTCTTTTAATATATATTTATCGAATGTATACTATGTGCCAGACAGTTCTAGGCATAAAGAATACATCAATGATCAAGACACAGCAATTCCCTGCCCTCATGGGACTTACATTCTAGTAAGAAAAACAAACACTAAATAAGATAAATAAGCACAATATTTAATGTGTTATATATTGATGAATTTGGAAGCTTATGCAGAAAAGAGGGGTTAGAAGCATCTGGGGTGTGAGTGGTGGATTTTTGATAGGGCAGCCATGAAAGTCCTCACCATGAAGATCACTTTTGGAAGATGGTCTGAAAGAAGGGAAGAAGCTGGCTGTAATGTCTTTAGGAGAAGCGTATTCCTGATAGAGGAAACCTCAAGGGCAAAGTCACTGAGGTAGGAGCCTGCCTGAAATGTTCAAGGAATGGCCCAAAGCCAGTGTGGCTGGATTGGACTGAAAGAAGGGAGGACTGATAGGAGATGAGCTCAGAGAGATAATGGTGAGGGGCTGATAGAGCCTTGTAAATCACACCAAGGACTTTGGATTTTTACATGGAGTAAGATGGGAGGCCGTTAGACAAGATCACCTTGGTAGCTATCATGAGAATAGAAGACAGGGATACAAGTGATGAAAGTTCAGAGCCAGTTAGGATAATCCAGGCATTATAGATGTGTTATCTAAAACTGTGTCTCTAGGCACTTAGAGCAGAGGTTGGCGAACTAGAGCCTTTGGACCAAAACCAGCTTGCGGCCTGTTTCAGAAAAATTTTATTAGAACAGAGACACACTCATTCATTTACATATTGCCTGTGGTTGCATCCCCCCTACAAGAGCAGAGTTGAGTAGTTGTGGCACAGACCATATGCCTAGCAAAGTTGAAAATATTTAGTATCTGGCTCTTCACAGAACAAGTTTGCCCACCTCTGACTTAGAATCTCCTAGAAGGAGGATTACAGCAGTAAAACTATCTCCTATATGCAAAATAGTACAGGAGCAAACCATCACAATTGTGTACAAACTTTGCAGGAGACAGAGAGAATTATTTCTGGATTCTAGTGAATGGTACAGTATGAAAATATGATTAGTGTTTTAATAAAAGATAATAAATATCATTCATACATTCAGTCAAGATATATTATTCCAAAACATTTAGCAATCAAAGTTTAATGCACAAGAGAGAGATCAAATACATAAACCCTTAGTAAGTATAAATTACAAAAGCTCTAAATGCTATGAAGAAAAGGCTTAGAGTTCAATGGTGAGAAAACAAGGAAACTGATTTACATTGGGAGAGGTCAATGGAAATGCCATATGAGTTAATACATGAAGTGGTGAGAAGATGGGGAAGAAGTATTTCATGCACAAGAAATGATGTGCAAAAGTGGTAAAATAGAGATTAGAAGAACTAGGAAGAAAATACAACCATTACACACACACACATACACACACACACACACACACACACGAATGGCTAGACTTTTCTGTGTGGAAAGAGTCATGAAATGTGGCTGGAGATGATGAGTTGTTTGAAAAATATAGGGCTTTGTAGATATTGTGAAGGTGTTTTAATTT
>PVKP010012203.1:0-59087 GCA_004027715.1 Plecturocebus donacophilus | reverse complement strand
TCCTTCCTTCCTTCCTTCCTTCCTTCCTTCCTTCCTTCCTTCCTTCCTTTCTTCCTCCCTTCCTTTGTATCCTCCCTTTTTCTCCTTTTCTTCTTTTTCTTGAACACATGTAGCATATATTCAACAAATTTGGCTCTAGCCATGAGATCTGCAAAATTGTAAACCTAACCCGTTGTTTATTATGTCCAATCAAGAAATTCCACTCCAGTAATAGAGTTACCATATCAAATGGTTTATTTTGTTGCATCTTCTTTGATGTTTTGCTTGGGCTTCTGTATGCTTTCTCACATAGACCTTGAAAAATGCAGTGTTTTCCTCTTTTTTTAAAAAATAAATCTATAATTTATTTAAGGTAGCTCGGTGGGCCTCCTTCAACCTCCCTGTACTACATATTTGCATATTGTTCCCACTGTGAATTTGTCTCTCCTTTACATTTATTATAACTAGAAACCCTCCTTGTCTCAAAACAAGTGTGTCATTACTTGCCTGTCTTACCTGACATCAGTTTTTTCTTAAAAATTGTGTTTTATTATTAATCATTTTTTTATACCCACGAATGTTAAAGTTGGTTTGTAGTTTGAAAAACAAAAATGGATGCTATCAGGATTTTGGGATCCAATGAAGTTTTACTGGATATATGCTTTGATATCTATGCTTTGAGCCAAAGGAGCTTGCTAGGGTTTCAATGTGCCTCCCACCGTTCACGTGTTGAAACGTAAACCCCTACATGACAGCGTTGAAAGGTATGAAATGGTGGGAGATGTTTAAGTCATGAGTCTTCTGCTATCATACGTCAATACATGCCATTACATAAAGGGCTTTCGGGGGTGAGTTTGCTCTTGCTCTTCCACCTTCAGCCATGTGATAACATAGCAAGACATCTTTCCTTCATCATAGCCTTTCAGCACTAAGAACTGAGCCTATGCATTACTGTTTATTGTAAATTACCCAGTCTGTGGCATTTTGTTACAGCAGAACAAAATGTATTAAGAGTTCTAGAGCATGGCTGGGATTGGTGCTCATGCCTGTAATCACAGCACTTTGGGAGGCTGAAGCGAGTGGATTACCTGAGGTCAGGACATAGAGAGACCAGCCTAACCAACATGGCAAAACTGCGTCTCTAATAAAAATACACACACACAAAAATAGCCAGGCATGGTGGCAGGTGCCTGTAATCCTAGCTACTTGGGAGAATCGCTTGAACCCAGGAGGTGGAGGTTGTGGTGAACTCGGATCATGCCATTGCACACCCTTGTGGACGGCAGAACAAGAGTGTCTCAATAAAAAAAAAAAATTCTAGAACTTCAGAGATTTATGTAGGAGGCAATGTGCCTGTTGTTTTGCCCGTTTGGGAATCTGGTTTATTTTTGCAGAGGTAGAAAACCAGGACATCCACTGCCTTTCAAAAGAATGGATTTTCTGAGGAAGTAACACAGCTTATGTAGAAAAACATGTACAAGTTCTTGATTTATCTAGATTTTATAACATATAATAAGCGCATATAATGATAAAACTGATAGTTTGACCAATATAGACCATATGATTTTGAGAATTCTGTCCTCATTGGTCCTCCAACATGAGTTAGCTGCACAATGTACTCTTAACTAGTTGAATAATTTCAATTACTAAAGTCATGAAGTATTGCTCACTTCAGTGTGAAATATTTGCCACTCTTGGTGTTAGGTTTAATATATTTGATGTTAAACTTTCTTATCTTGTTACATTAATTAGCTAACAGGTTCAAATGCTTTCAAAACCATTTCTTATTAGAAATAATACAGTCATGTCAGCAATTGGGATAATGTTGTTCTTTCTTGTTGCAGTAGCTGGAAGAAATGCAGCTAATTATTTTAATAACTATTTCAGTATATTTAAATATAAGCTGAACAAGATAGCCAGGGCATAGGCTATTCAAAATACTGTTTAGACAGATTGTCATGCTGTCATAAGACCATTCTTATGACTGATTTTAACAGTGGCCTGTTTATATGAGTTTTAAGGATTCATTAAAAGTCTAGTAAATATAATATGCAAGTTATCCTATGAGATGAAGAGGTGACAGACTGATGGCACAACAATTTTCTAAAACAGAGTGAATTTTATTCTAAAAGAGGTGTTATAGTATTTAGCATGATGTCTAGAATATAATCAAAAAAGGTCTTTTTTTTTCAATCAATTTCATTAATGTTTAGGTAAACTCCTTTTAGGGGAATGGAAACAATTTCTCAGGGCAGGAATTAGACACTATAGCATTAAGATAGCACTTTTCTCCTCGTGCTTCTTTGGGGGACTGAGAGAGCTGGCCTTTATGATCTACAATGTGCACATTCCAGAGCAACGTTCACTTTTTGTGGCTCAATGTGTAAGTGACGGCTATAAAACCTGGAGGAGATGTCACAGGGCATCTTAAGGAGTTTTACTTCCTCTTTCTTTCTCTTTCATTCTTTTTTCTTTCTTTTGCTGTTTCTTTCTTTTTCCTTTTCTCTCTTTTTCTAAAACCTCTTCCTTTCTTTTTCTTTTTTTCTTTCTTTTTCTGTTTCTTTCTTTCTCCTTTTCTCTTTTTCTAAAAAAAAAAAAAAAAAAAAAAAAAGGAGTTTTAAAAGTGGTAAAAGTTGTGGGCTGCCATAATGCAATCAACCCATGGGAAAGGGCAGGCAATCAGTCACTGAGGGATGAAAGATTATGGCTTAGTAAAGCACAATTCCGTGAGAGCCACTATACTTTCATCGGAGATTATGAGAAGTTGATTTTTTTAAATAATTTTTTAAAACAGTGTATACTCCACGTTGTTCTTATGCTTTTCTGCCTACTTTTTTCTACTCAAACCTACAGATAATAATAAAGGATATTTAGGGGCCTCTTACTGTGTGCCAGCCTCTGATATAAACACTTTATATATATATATATATATATATATATATATATATATAAATGCTTATATATATATTCATATAATTTTATATATATAAAGTTGTTACATATATATGTAAATATATATCTATAAATATAATGTAAATATATATATGTAACAATTTGTTATATGTTAAATATATATATATTACATATATATTTACATATATATGTAACAATTTGTTATATGTATATATATGTAATCTAATTCCCATAACAATTCAAGATCTGATTTTGTTGTTAGGGTTGCTGTTTGTTGTTTAATTGTAATTGTGTAGAGGAAAAAGTAACTTTCCCTAGGTTATACAATGAGTGTACCCAGGATGTGAACTCATTAAGTCTGTCTCTGAAGTCTGGTCTCTGCTATTGCACCTATTCATTTTTTTTAAATATGTAGTTCTCCTGTCTTTCCTTTCTAAACTCTCCTCTGATATCTATCCTCATTTATCTACTTATTAATAAATAACACATGACAAAACTCTGGTAATACTTCAAACTTATAAAAAGCTACCACCTTCGTTCAATTTTGAATTCAATTTACATTCCATTTTTGTGAATATAGTGTTTGTACATGCATATGTGTTTGTGTACAGACGTGTGTGTGCATGTTTGTGTGTGTGTAGGTGTGTGATGTATATACACATACGTGATCTGTGTTTATGTATGATACATACATACATAAATACATACACATGTATATAATAAATATACAAATATATATAAGTGCCAAATTGGCTGAAGATTATGTGCGAGTAAGATTATATTTTGTTATAATAGTCATTTTATTGAACTGTGGACTGAATTGTATCTCCCATCTCCAAATTGACATGTTGAAGCCATAGCCTGAAAGATGACTATACTTGGAGACAGGAAATTAAACTTAAATAAGTAAAAAAAGAAAAGTAGGACCCTTATCCAATAGGGCTAGTGTCTTTATAAGAAAAGAAAGAGACACAGAAGTGACACAGGCAGAGGACATACCATGTGAGAGGACACAGTGGGAAGAATCTGAAGCCTTAGGGAGAGGCTTCAGGAGAAGCTAAACCTCCTGACACCTTGATCTTGTACTTCCAGCCTCAGAACTATAAGAAAGTAAATTTCTGTTGTTCAAGCTATCCAATACATGGTATTGTGTTATGGCAGCCGTAGTAGATGAACACAATATCTATTGCAATAAATGCCTCTGGCAAATGCTTGATAACTATGGTAATAGAGGGAAATGATAGGTGGGATTCATCTTTACATTTCAGTGTGAGAGTTTGGAATAATCTTCTTGGTGCGTTGTACAGAGTACAAAGTAGAACTCTGAAACCAAGTCTCAGTTCAAGAAAACTGTGCTGTAAATGTTGATTACATATCCACCAGCGTGGAAGCTGTGAGTGTCAGCACAGATGAGCATATTTGTTATATCTAACTTATTGTATAGTCAATATGTTTTAAGTAGCCTTAAGTCTAAAATGACAAGTATCTGTTTGTCCTTAAGGATGTCAGTGAAATATTATATAATTATCTACTGACTTTTGTGTTCCACAAAAGTAAAATAGAACCCAGAACCTGAAAAAGGCAAAGTACTTGGAAGTAGAATTCTGTCAAGAGGCTCTGGTGTGTTTGTCAATGGTAAGTAAAAGAGATTTGGGAGCATATTATTTATTACAGATTATAATTTAGTATGAATACCACCACCTTTGTCATACAGATTTTTATGAAAATGAATATAACCCTACAAGATTTCATTTTGCTTTTATGATAACATGAATAACATGATAATATGCAAGTTAAAATAAGAATTCCATTAAAACCACACTTAATGGGATAATAGATTTATCATGATGAAAATCCCAAGGGCTTCCTCCTGGGTCCTAGACTCTCTTACTCTTCTAAAATAACCACGCCTATTTCATGAATCAGACATTATCATCCCCAGTCGTATTTCTTTTCTAACTCTAGACTTATATATTGAACTGTCTACATGGCATTTCTACTTTGCAATCGTAGAGGCAATTCAAACTTAGTATTTAAAAAGTTGAAATCTTGATTTTATGCAACTACACCATTGTCCATTTATTCAGCTTCGCCTTGTCCATTTCCCCTATTTTATAAATGGCACTTGTATTTACCAAGTTGCTAAAGCTGAAAACATGGTTCATCTTTAATTATTCCCTTCTCTAATCCAATCCATTTCATTTCTATCCCATGAAAAAGAAATAAATGGAAGAATACATATCAGTCATTGACAAGTAAATGCACTATTTGTAAGGATTTAATGAAATTACCTAATGTTGTTTCAATAGAATAGAACAAAAGATATTTATATCAAAATTACAGTGAATTGGAAATGAAAGAGCTAGAGCCTCTATACCATTAGTAGGGCAGTTAGTTGGAGTGCTAGTGCTATATTTACAGAGTAATTCCTGTACACTAGGCATTATGAGCACTGGGACAGTTAAAAGGGGAACTGAGAAGACCGAAAACTTCAAATGCTTCACATGTTCTGGAAGTATTTCATGGTAATAATAAAAAAATAGGAAGTCATTCTTTAAATTTAGTATCATCTAAAATATTGGATTTTACTGATAAAATTAGTGCACTTGGAACTCTTGAGAAGTGTTCCCACGTCGTTGATCTTATTCACACTGATCTATTACAGTCTTATGTGTGAGCATACTTGGTAAAGTTGTGAAACCACAAGTTAAGCACTAGGAGACTTGGAAGAATCTCATACAGCTGTTGTTTTTTTTTAATGTAAATCTAAATAATTGTTATAAAAAATCTTTGAATGTCATTTAAACTAAGAAGGTTATGTTTGCTAACCCATCATAGAAATATGAAATTCAGTCTTCCCTATAAAAGGGAAGGCAAAAGAACGGATAATCTTAGTGTCGTATTAAGAAGCCTTTTCTTTCGCAAATACATTCAGTCTTAGAAAGCACACATCTCAGGTTCTTCTGCCTCCCCAACACTATGTTATATATAGCTCTGCAATATAATGTATTCAACTCACGACATTATAGTCCTTAAAGGTCAGTGTAGCTGATCAGGCACTCTTTCCTGTATCCCAGCCATCGCCTCTCTCACTTCCCACATCAGACTGAAATGGCAGAAACCCAAGTACATCAGAAAGAATCAAATCTCCCACAGAAGCCGTGAATGGGGAGTGATTTTAACACCATGATTTTATTATAAGCAGACTAGAATTGCATCAACAATTTCCTGACAATAGTTTCCTTGATAAAAACTTTATACAACATAGTGTCTGTCATCTGACCCTGACCTCCATCCATGGCTATTAACTTTGAAATCTTTCCCCAGTGTCGCCGTCTTCTCAGTTATATATATATATATATAGCATTAAAACAAATATGAACAAAGCAGTCTCTTTCCTTTTTCATTAATGAAAGCAGCTGTAGCAAAGCAGAAAGGGCAGAGCTACTTTCAAGAACTGAACCTGTGTCTCAGCATAGTCCCTTCATAACCATGTGCCCTTCTCCAAGGAGTCTTGGTATCTTCACCTGTGTCATGGATCTAATGAGAATCTCACTTCACAGAGTTGTTGGCAAGCTGTGGGGATCAAAAGGGACTATGGTCATGAAAGTGGTTTTGATACTGAAAATGAGATGTGGCACCATTAAAGAGACTATATGGGTGTGAGTTCTTTCTTATTAGAATTGTGTCTCATGACATTCCAAGGAAATTATTCCTATACCTCCTGTTCAATATGTTAAATACTCACCACATAACCCCACACCCAAGGAGGATGTACTACAGACAAAATTAAAATGGCAATACTAAAGCACATTTTATATATCTTACTTTTATTGATAAAGGGAAGAAAACATGATTTTTAAGTAAAATAATACCTTATAATATGAACCAAACTTTTGCTACAAACATCTGCAAAATGTTCTCTGAGCTCAAATCTTGACACTGCTATTAGCTATCTGTGATTTCTGGCATGACCATCAAGCCTCGAGTCTAAATTTATCTCAATTTTAGATCAGGAATGTTACTTGTAAGCCAAGCTTATAATAAATTTGAAGATGATGCTGTGAAATTTTTGGTATATAATTAATTCTCATTTCACAATAACTAGCATTATTTTACATTTAATCATTGATAACATTTTTTTACCACAGAATCCCATTGTCCTCAGAAGGGTTAATATTATTAAAGCAAGTTTGTAGTTATTTTATACAAAATAGAACATTGCTCCATTTAACTGGTTATAACATTACATGTTAAAATAGACATGTTAAATAGTCATGACATATTAAATAGAATAATTTGCAATCACTAAACAGTTTGATGATTCTGTTTGTGGAAAGAAAAGCATTTCTTTTCATATTCACATTGTTATTTCTTGCACACACACACACACACACACACAACACACATGCATGCATGCATACTTGTACTTGATCAATCAGCCTTGATAACCATATAACATTTTAATATATATTCTTTACATTGCATCAATTTAACATTGAATTCAGAATTACATTACAATTCTATAAACATTGGTTGCTAGGATAACAAATTCAGTACTTGGGCTATTTTTTAATAAATATTTTAACAATGCTAATATATCCCGAGGTAAACATTTCTATATAGTCTGAATACTTTGACACTTAAAAAAATGTTGAAAATTCACTGTATTAGCAATTTCAACATTCCGATATGTTAGAATAGGTATAATTCTGCTTATGTTAAAACCCAAGTTTTGAGAAAACATTATATATTCTGAGAACTAAATATACCTTTTCTTACATCACATAATTGTTTTGTTAAATAACGATTCAAGAAACAATTCTCAGAAATGTAGAAAGTTATTTACATCATATTTTACATAACAAACTTCTTATGAGAAATGAGAATATTAAACTTTCAAAAGTACAGTCACAGCAAGTGGTAGGCAAGGCAGGAAGATAAATCAAATCCTATTTTTTTGCCATGCTGTGAAAAGACTGCTGGCTTTTAATCATCCTGATGTGCCATATGTAAATTCCATCAAAAAAGAAGTTTGGTAAACGTTATATTACAAAACCAAAGGGAGCAAAGCTATTTATAAACATCAATTAAAATATATACCATAGTCTAAAGTCATTAATAATGTTCTCCTAATCTGGCTATACATATCTCTCATATTTACTTAATCTTCCTTTTGTTTTTTATTGCAAACAACAAATCTCTGGATTACCAGATGTCTGTCTACACACTCCTAGTTTATTCAAGGTCACTACAAAGATTCTCAGTGAAAAAGCTACAAAGCCTCCTTGTTAAGCAATTCAATGAAAAGAAAATGCAAGTCAGAACAACCTCAGAGTAAATATCTTATGTAAAACTTAAAGTAATGAATGAGAAATAAGAACCATTCTTACTAAAGCCTGAAAAGAATAAATAGCATTTTTTATTTAAAACAAAGAAAAAAATACTATATTTAACAGTACCAAAAATTTTAAGACTAATTTTTAATATAAACATTAATTATATTTTTTAAAAAGGAATGTTTAGCGCCTGAGGTATTATGAATCTAATTAGAATGATTTCTTATACTTTGTTATTGGTTTATTCAGTATTTCTTTTGAATTTCCCTTTCTGAATGAGTCTCAGGTATGGGCTATCCTTTCTCACATACCTGAGCTTCTAGCTTTGAATAGCCTTCATTTTACTAATCTTCTCTTCAACTTTTCTCATATTTTAATAATCTTTAAATTCGTGTTTCTCTTCTATCAGTTAATCTCTTAAATACACAGTAACTTCATTTCCTTTCCAGATTATTTCTTTCCTTCAAATACCCCTAGACTTCCTACTGGTCTGTGACTCTCCTAACACTCTATATTTTTTTAATGTGCTACATTTTCCTATGGCATTGCTGGGACAAACAAGAATCCCCAAGTTCTACTGTCTTTAATGAACCGTCCTGTTATACCAGAGGGACCACATGCAGACACAAGTCCACAGCCCTAAAATACTATTCTTTCTCCACGCAGCATTACTGTATGACAGCCACCTGATCGACGGGGTTACTCTGCTCCAGGCTTGCTTTTTTCCATCTAACCACGCTAATTTCCCTTCAGTGGCTTCCAGGAATAAATTCTTGCCTGCAGTGTCATGCTGTACATTTCCCCTTTTTCTAAAGCTGAGAGTCAGTGGACAGAAGGAACGGAAGCTGCTTTGAAAAGAGGAAATGTGGCATCCTACCAGGGAGGCACATTGCACCAAGTATCTCAGGGGTAGACAACATAATTATCCTTATCATTCCCCATGACCAAAGGCAATGACAAGAGGAAACAAACTCCTTCAAAGGGGATGCCATCATGTTAGATACAAGGAGTTGCCACAAAAAGAAACTTGCAAAGCAATGTTTTATTTATAGTGTACCTTAGCCTTGCAAGCAGAGATTGTCTAATTGACAGACTACTGCAAACCGCATAGAAAACGAAATTGACATTCCCAGATGTTTATTTTAGACGCACAATTTTATTATTAAGAGTTTGTTACTTAGGGCCCATGGATGGGTTGGTAACAGCCAACATATTCAGTATTCATATGCGCTTAAAGTGAATCCTGTCATATCAGTCTTCTGATTAGGAGAAATGTAATGCTTCAGTTCTTTGCAGTGTTTGTTGTTTTGTTATAACTGGTGTGTAGATTGAATGGCAGGTGACATTTCATAAGATTTAAATAAGGTAAGAAATTAATCAAATTAACATACTGCTTTTCTAAAGTATAATGAGTCATCTGCATATAAAGTGCAATCGAGTCTGTAAATACAAAATGAACTTCAAATTACTGAGGAACATCTTGAACTGCATTTGTTACATATTGTAAAACAGACAAGAATCAAAGAACATGTAAATATTTCCAATTCCAAACTGACTTTCGATACATTTTGTGGCTGTAATGTCAGGCCTATCTACTGTAATGCTCAGCATTCCCTAAATGTAGAGAATGTATGACTTCAGTTTGACATAAACGACAAAAGTAGCTACTCCTTGCAGTATTTTCTTACCACACTGCAAAGAGAGTTTGAGATAGAAGATAGGGACCTTGAAACAAATTGATGCAAAACACAAATTACATGAAAATTAAAAGAATGGGAAATAAAGGACAAGAGCTATTCAAGTTCACAGCTCTTCAAAATGTACTTTAGACAATGGTCTAGATATGGCGCCAGCAGACGTCTTTTGCAAAGGGCCAGATAGTAAATACTTTAGATGTTGTGGGAGACATACGTTACAAGTACTCAACTCTGCCATTGTAGCAAAGCAGTCCTAGATAACGCTGAACAAAAGAGTGTGACTGTGTTGCAATAAATCTTTATTCACAGTAATAGGCAGTGGGCTAGATTTGGCCAATGGGCTATAACTTACCAACATGGTCTATAGAATAGGCTGTCCTTTAGACCTTCCCCTGATGATGGACATAGTTGATGTCTACTTGTGACTAAAGAGGACTTGAAATATGGCTAGTATAACTGAGGAGCTGGCTATTTAATATATTTTATTTTAACTATGTTACATTATCATTTAAATAACTACATCTGGTCAGTAGCTATTTTATTGAACAGTGCTGTCTTAGATGGTTTTATATGACAGCAATAAGCAAATGGCAAGAGTTATGGAAAACATTAACATTCTAAGAAATGAATTGCTTTAAAGATATCAGACATCACAAATTGCAACAAATGCTGTTTAAAATAAAAAAATTCAGTATTTTCCTAAGTGGACGGTGAACTTTTCATAAAGAATACGAAAAGCAGAATATCAACATATGCTACACATCTGAGTAAATATGCAGATTTCAGATTTGCTAGGGCTGCACCATACTATGTTATTTTGCATCTTAGCTTCTTTGACAATGGCATTTCTAAATGATAAGTTTAGAATATTTTAAAGTAGCAAAATATTCTGTAGAATATGTAAAATAGTCTGTCTGTAGAAAGGCTTAGTCTTGCCCTAGAATTTAAAGACTTACTCCAAATTAAGCACTGACCAGAATTTAAACTAACTTCCGGCATCCAGATGGCCTCCATGGTGCATGGCTTCTGATCTGGCTAAAGATCAAACTCACCTTCTGCTTCCTGTTCTGTCTCTAAGCTGGTCCTTGATGATAGCTAATAACTTTCCACTGCAATAATTCCCTTCATGCCCTCTTCATTCTCTTTCTGTCTAGATTCACAGGGCTTTACTTATTTTAGGAGAAAAATACTTGGAACAGTCACCATGACTCCATTTGAAAAAAAAGATTTTTGAATTATTTTGAGAGAAATTATATGGCATCTTGACTCATATAACTTGACAGTTGGCATTTGAATAAAGTTTATACAAGCCAAATTTTCATTAATTTCCTAAATTTTGATAAAAATCTCAGAAAATCTGTGTTCTGCTATAATCACACTTTTTCCCCCTCAGAATTATTTTAAAAATTGGTTTTCAGTTAGGTATCAATATTGGGCATTTTAAAGTATATATAATAGTTTCACATATTAGTCAGTTATCAATATCACCTGCTGTGGTATAGAGCCCTGGCTCAAAAGAGACCACCTCTATTCTTATGTTTGACACCATAGAATGGAAAACATATAATTTGCTTATAAAGGACAACATACAAAGAAGCAACTTCAGTGAGATTTTCATGTTGTTGTTTAACTTTTATTTTAAGTTTAGGGATAGATGTGCAGGTTTGTTACATAGGTAGACTTGTGTCAAGGGGGTTAATCCTACAGATTATTTCAACTCTCAGGTATTTAGAGTGGTACTCATTAGCTATTCTTCCTGATCACCTACCCCCTCCCACCTTCCATCCTCCAAGAGTCCCTGTATGTACTGTTTCACTTTATGTGGCAATGTCTCCTCATCATCTAGCTCCCATTTATAAGAGACAACATGTAGTGTTTGGTTTTCTGTTCCTGCATTAGTTTGCTAAGGATAATGGCCTCCAGCTCCAACCATTTCCCTGCAAAAGACATGATCTCATTTTTTGTGGCTGCACAGTATTCCATGATATATATGTACCACATTTTCCTTATCCAGTGTGTCATTAATGGACATTTAGGTTGATTTCATGTTTTTGCTGTTATGAAGAACTGAAATGAACATATGCATGCATGTGTCTTTACAGTAGAATGATTCATATTCCTTCGGGTATATACCCAGTCATGGGATTGTTGGTGACAGTATTACTAGAAGAGCCAATGAAATACAGTTTCTCCTGCCATTTGCCACCAAACTCTATGCTTCTTTGTTTAGGATTGTTGAGAAATGTTTACATTATGAGTGTTGAATAACTGGAGTGGAACAAACTAATGAAGGGCTATAACTCATAAACAGTGATATATTCTTCTGGGGTATTTATTTAAAATACAGTTAGTCTGTGAAATACACTTAAAATTTAAAGAAAGAACAAAAGATAAAAATTTTGCTCCAAGGGACAGAAGTGCCATACATGTGCTTAAAAAGAGTACTTTTCTCAATTTCATAAATTTCAAGCCAACAATAACTGCTACTTTGAATTACTTCAGTTTGAAGAGGGAGAATACTGCCCACAGTTTCCTCAATACTGACAGCAAAACGTTTCCTGCATAGGTAACTATTATTTATTGTTTTATTTGTTAAATGTTAAAACACAATCATGTACCATTTAGAAACCATTGAAATGGTAATCATCACAAGGAACTACAGGATGGATTTATGAAGAAAGCCTATTTTGGTTCATTTCATATACTTTTTATTTCTCTTCCTTTATTTCATTTCTTTATAGATCATGAATATATTTTTAGACTGGGGGAAAATAACTTTCCATAAAAGGACGGATATTTTTCTAAATACTTGAATCATTGGCTATAACATTTAGGAGGAGAGGGCAGAGAAACAGAGACTGGAAAAACCAGAGAATGGAAAATAAACACAGGACGAAGGTTGGTGAACATCCTCTGCATGTTAGTAGAGTCATGTAAAATAAAAATATTTGTATGAGTAAAATTCAACACTATATGTGTTATTTTACACTTCTTTAATCTCTTTGGCTTTTACCTTTATACTTACTCTTAAACTGGTAAGTCATTCTCAGACTACAAACACTAACATCTCCAAATAGTTTACTGTCAAAAAATAAGCTGCTTAAAACAGAAACAACCATCATCTCAACCCAAACAAGTTTCTCATTTTCAGAGGTGAGTGAAAGCTCTTATAAATATTCTCCAACTTACTGAAATCAAAAAAATTAATGACAAATTTAGTTATGAACTTGTGAGGGAGAAAGAATAAATGAATCTAAATAATAATCTCAAAAATGAACGAGCTGTAATGTAGCTCTTATATGGCATTTATGATTTTAGTAGAAGGATGTTCAGTGAATCGAGTTCATGGGTAAAAATAAATGCTGAGTTGTGGATGGAAAGAGAAGATAAACAACAGATACTGAGCAGAAGCTTTCACACACAATTTTGAAAATATTCTGATGAAGAGGGTATTTCGAAACTCGTGTTACAAATAAAAAATCTGAGTTTTGGGAATATTAAGGAACCTTTCTGAGGTCCCACAATAATGAATTTTGTTTGTGTGTGTGTATTTTATATATATATACCATTTGATTTTGAAGACCACAGAATTTTAATTGCTAAGACAATATCTTTTCTTTTATTCATGCTTTTACCTACCAATATGAATTTATTAGGTGACTTCTGTGTGCCATACTTGGCTAGATGCTAAGATTTTGATGGTAAATAAAGACATGGTCCCTACCTGAATTAGTCTGTTCTCACACTGCTATTAAAGATACTACCCAAGACTAGGTAACTTATAAAGAAAAGGGGTCTAATTGACTCACAGTTCTACATGAGGTGGGAACTGGAAGTTTACAGTCTTCCCAGAGAGGAAGAGACATGTCTTAAGGGGCAGCAGGCATTACAGAGCAAGTGAGTATGTGAAGAAGGGACTGTCAGGCACTTACAAAACCATCAGATCTCATGAGAACTCACTCACTATCACGAGAACAACATGGGGACACTGTTCCCATGACCCGGTCACCTCACCCCAAGTCTCTCCCTTGACACATGGGGATTACAACTCAAGATGAGATGTGAGTGGGGACACAAAGCCTAACCACGTCACTACCTCATTGGCATGTGCCAGGTGGAATAAAAACTATGACATAGATGAGTGCTGTGAAGGAAAAAAGTAAGTTGTTAACAGAAAGAAAAAGAGAGGGATTTAATTTAGAAAGTATTGAAATTCAGAGAGAACTTCTCTAGAAAATAACGTTGGAGCAGGTACCTGAAGATGAATTAACCAGGAGAGTGAGCCTGAGTATCACATGCAGAAGGGAGGAAGCTGCACCCAGACGCCCTGAGAATGGAAATACGTCCCAAGTGCTGAGAGAAGGTAAATGCGCAGAGCAGGCAGGGACTGAGTGGATGGGGCTCTACGATGCTGCAGTGGGGGCTGTGGCCAGTCAGAGGCGAGGTAGACCAAGCTTTCATTTTACTGCAATGGGAAATCATCAAAGAGTTTCAAAGACAGCCACCATGATCAGAGGCTACAACACTTCCGGCTTTAAAGTGCAACTCTTCTAGCAAGTATGGTCTCACATATAATGAGTATACTAAAAGAACAACAAGGTCTTTCCTACGCTGGGAGTTACTTAAATCATTGGCAGAAGGAATCGATGGGTACAAGACAACACTGGCAGCTATTTCTGCTCTGGCTCAAAATGAGTGGTGTATATATCCAAATGCCACCATACCTACTGCTTAATTATTTATTCAAGCTTGGGAAAGCCACAGGAGCATGAAGTTGTCAACTTTAAGCGGCAACTGTGGGTGTACTTAGCAAAGACCCAATCGCTGGTGCTCAAAATACCTTTCCAGTCAGCCAGGTATAGAGTGTGACTCACTCAGAGATTCTAGGTTTAGACTTAAGATTTCATCTCTTCATCTCAGAAGGCAGCAAAGACTGGGCTTAACTCTCAATGAACTCATTTTATATGTGACCTTCCCCACATAATTCCATTTTTTTCTAAACTTTAATTTCTTCATTTATAAAATGTTCTAATAATCCTTTTCTAACAAGGTGGTTACACGACTAAATAAAGTGATATATGTAAAATTTTCTAACTCTTAAAAATAATTTAGGCCAGGTATGGTGGCTCACACCTGTAATCCCAGCACTTTGGGAGGCCGAGGCAGGCAGATCACCTACCTGATGTCAGGAGTTTGAGACCAGGCTGACCAACATGGAGAAACCCTGTCTCTACTAAAAAAACAAAAATAGCCAGGCATGGTGGTACCTGCCTTTAATCCCAGCTTTTCGGGAGGCTGAGGCAAGAGAATCCCTTGAACCCAGGAAGCAGAGGTTGCTGTGAGCCGAGCTCGCGCCATTGCCCTCCAGCCTGGGCAACAAGAGCAAAACTTTATCTCAGAAAAAAAAAAGAAAAGAAAAAGAGAAATATTTGGAAAGTAAGTAATATTTACAATCATGGTTAAAGAGATTGTTTTTTGCTTGTTTCATTGTTTGTTTTTTCTGAGAAGATTTTGGATAAGAAAGAAACAACAGTAGTGGTTACTCTCTAAATCTGGACTCAGTGTAGGAGAAGTACAGAAAATTGAGGGACCAATGTCAACATTTTGCCTCTGGTATGCTTTCACTCAAATGAATCCTTATTTGTACACTATATTAGTACTAGTCACTGCCATGGGAACAGTGTTAGTCTCGTCTGCAGCAGTAGTCAGAGCTAACTTTTACCTGCTAAACACTACATGCCAGACGTAGCAGTGTAGCTATGGTTAGAAGAGTGTTATGCTTATGCCATAGTGTACACTGAAAAATAAGTGCATTAACTGCTTTCATTTAGTTCATAAGAAGATTGGAACACAAAGAGATTAAACAATATTGTCGAATGTCACACAGTTATTCCCTAAAAGAGCTGGGATTTGAAGCCAGGAAGCTAACTCCACATTCTGAAGTCATAGCTACTAAGCTATAAAGAGAAAGCAGCACGATTGTGTGTGTGTGTGTGTGTGTGTGTGTGTGTGTGTGTGTGTGAGAAAGGGAGAGAGAGAGAGAGTTGATGTTTTTGCCATTGCTGCTCTAGAACTAAGCTACTGTAGGATTTTTCCCTCGGAAAGCCACACAGGTAAGCAGAGCAGCAAACTGATGTGTGGCACTCAGGCTGCCTGTGAAAATGACAAAAGGGGAGAAACATGAAAAAGCAACAAGATAGATCCCTGAGAGCTTGGTTAGTGGGAAAATATATAAACTCGAAAGGTGATTGCTGTGCTTGTGGGATTGTGGCAAAAGTGGTCTGTGTCTCTAAGTGCAGATGGAAGACACAGAGTCAGACTGAAAGATCCAGTCTTAAACATCATATATAAGCAATGAATTGTTAAAACATTTTTACCAAATAATACTTGACTGAAAGGAAGACAGATTGAACTCAAAATAGACTAAAAGAAAGGTCATAATGAAAGAGCATAAACTACTACTCTTTGGAGAAAAAATGTAATCCTCGTTATAATGATTCAGAGTGCTGTTAATGCAAAGCATTTTAAAATATTAACATAAAATAACAGGATGTGATTTTAAGAGTAGCTATGACATTTGCCAGGCTTCTGAAATGCTGCTTTTCAGACATTGTCAATTTGTATTATGCATAATACAAATTCATGTTAAGTCATAAAGAATAACTAAAACATGCTGAATCAGAAACTAAAAAACTGGTAGCCGTTTTCTTATGGGTGTGCCTTTTGATTTTTTTTTCAGGTTATAACTAAGAATCTTTTGAGATGTCATTGTCAAAAACAGTATCTTAAGGAAAATAATGATAATTGATCATATATATTGTGTGTATAAAATGAATTCCACTTACTCAGAGATTCATTTTGAGTATGTACCACGTTGTAGAGTTTGTAGAAGTAATACTACGTAACTACAGACTTCACAGAATTTTTTCTCTCTGCTTTTGAGACAAGATGTTGCTCTGTTGCCCAGGCTAGAGTGCAGTGACATGATCACAGCTCACTGTATGCTTCAGCTCTTCAACTCCTGAGCTCAAATAAGCCTCTCACCTGGGCCTCCTGAGTAGATGGAACTAGAGGCATGGTGCCACCTCACTCAGCTCATTTTAAAATATTTTTTAAAGACCATGTCTCCAAAGGTGCCCAGTCTGGTCTCAAATGTCTGGCTCCAAGCTCTCCTACTTTCTTGGCCTCCCACAGAGCTGGGATTACAGGTGTAAGACACTGTTCCTGGCCTCTATAGAACTGCAGATGTAACTAGCACACAAAATAGCAAGTGCCTATAAAGAAAATCTGGTATTTCATCCATATTTCTAAAACTAAAATATTAATTTAAATTATTTTATGAAAAAGAGTCTTAACCTCTGCAGAAAGAAGTATTACAAAAAGCATGGATTAAAACTGAATTGTGTTCAAATCCTAAACAAATTCTTACTCATTTTGTAAATTCAGCCATAATTACATATTTTTGGAGATTCCGTTTCCTTAGCTATAAAATGGGGAAAATAGTTGTATTTTGAGTTTTGATAGGGTAAATTATAACACATGATGGTACCTTGCACATATTAGACAGTCAGGTTCATGCAAGTTGGTATGAAATCTAATCTATTTTAGTAGAGAATAAAGCATTTTAGGGATCTAGTGTGAGCCACACAGTGTGTTTCATTTTTGGTCTTCAATATAAACTTGTAAGCTTGGAACTATTAATTCAGTTTTTTAGTGTGTGTAAAGAAAATGAGATTTTAATGGGCTGTATTATTTGTTCAGAGTCATAGAGATACATTTTGGGATTTTAATTTGGTTCATCTGATTCAAGTCCAGTGTTCTTCCTATTATATCTCATTCTTACATAGCATTAAGCTTTTGTTTGGTTTTGTTTTAAATTGACTTCCTTAATTCCTAGTGCAAGGAGGCTTGGGATTTGAGAAGCTACATAACTCTGTGTGTGTATATTTGATATCTCCACATGAGGTTTAAATTCCTGTTAGACCACTTGCAAAAAATCACTACATAGAGAACTACTCTACTCTTAATTTATTTTAGAAGGCCAAAATGTAGCAAAAAGGACCAGATTTCCCTCCCACTGAAACAGACAAAATACATGAAATGCCAGCTTGCAAAACACTTATCAGGAAATAAAAGACAGTGAACCTTGAAAGATCAAAGACAAATGAGATGAGCTATAAATTTATCCAATTTACTATATTGAGAGCATTTTCAAGTTCCACTAGAGGAATGGGAACTCCAAGAGAGGCTTGGCTGACTCATGAGGAGCCTACAGCTGTTAAAACAGAGTGTCAGAGAGACAAGACAACAGACAGGACTAGAGTGCAGTGGCAGAATCATCGATTTTTTATATAAAAATGATAACAATACGGTGTAAGGTTTATAACTACGTAAAGGTAAAATGAATGGCAATAATAACACAAATGTTAGGAGAAAAGGAGGATTATCAGATTGTGGGTTCTTTTTCTTTACGTGGCAGAATATCAGTTGAATACACAGTGTGATAAGTTAAAGTTGTAAACTATAAATCCTACCACAAATACCAAAATACTTTAAAAGAACTTCAATGATAATGCTAAAAAGTGATTTTAAAAAAGAGCCATAAAATATCAAATCCAAAAGAATGCAGAAAAGAAGAAAATGGGAACAGAGAATAAATTAAATTGATAGACCAATGCAGGAAGATGATAAACTTAACCAAATAAATGATCATGTTACATAGGAATGATTAAAAAGCAAAGATTGTCCTAGTTAAAAGAAGGATTGTCACATCCATAAAAAAAAGCATGACCTAACTATATACTTCCTATAAGAAACATACTTCAAATATAAATACACAAGTAGGATAAAATAAGACACAGCACGATACCACTAATAGAAGAAAGCCGGAAATAGTCACAACCAAGAATAACCTGAGGGCACATGACTACTAAATAAAATGTTAGCATTTTGGTTGGGATTCTGGATCAGAAAAATGGCATTAGGTTAAAACTAAGGATCTGAATAAAGTATGGGCTTTAGTTAAAAATAGCCTAGCATGATTGGTTTATTAATTGTTAGAGATGTGACATATTAATGGTAGATGTAAATAATAGAAGAAATTGTGTGTGACATACATGAGGACTCTCCATTCAATCTTTGAAATTTTTCTCTAAATCTAAAAATAATTTTTAAATTAAAACATTTTTAAAAATTATACTTTAAGTTCTGGGATACATGTGCAGAACCTGAAAGTTTGCTACATAGGCATACAAGTGTCATCGCGGTTTGCTGCACCCATCATCTCTTCAACTACATTAGGTATTTCCCCTAATGCTATCCCTCCCCTAATCCTCACCCCTCAATGGGCCCTGCTGTGCGATGTCCCCCTCCCAAAGAAACAGGAAGTAACTTTATTAATGTCAGTAAAAATCTATTTCAGAACAGTAAGTATTACCATAAATGAAGAATATAATCTCTTCATAGTACAAGTATCAGTTCATCAGGAGGACATAAAAATACTAAACATTTACACATGTAATATTGAGCATGTGTACTGAGTGTAAGTGCAAATACATAAGACAAAAACGAAAAGAAATCTAAGGAGAAATAGACCAATCCATAATCATAGTCTGATCCAACAGCAGTAGATTACAATTTTTCCCAAGCACCTGCAAAGCGTTTATCAGGATAGAACATATACTAAGCCATACATCAAATTTTAATGAATTTAAAAGGATTCAAGTCATATAAATATATTATTTGAACCGTGAAAGTTTTTTGGTATATACAACTATTGAAAATTGAATAGCAGTTGGGCGCGGTGGCTCACGCCTGTAATCCCAGCACTTTGGGAGGCAGAGGCGGGCGGATCACGAGGTCAAGAGATCGAGACCATCCTGGCCAACATGGTGAAACCGCTTCTCTACTAAAAAAATACAAAAATTAATTGGGCATGGTGGCGCGCGCCTGTAGTCCCAGCTACTCGGGAGGCTGAGGCAGGAGAATTGCTTGAACCCGGGAGGCAGAGGTTGCAGTGAGCTGAGGTCGCGCCATCGCACTCCAGCCTGGCGCCTGGCGACAGAGTGAGACTCTGTCTCAAAAAAAAAGAAAAAAAAAGAAAATTAAATAGCATACATAAAAATAACTAAATAAAAGTGAGAAAAAAGATGTCACAATGGGTAAAATGCCAGTACGTAGGAATGGATTTATTGCACTGGGTACCTACATTAGAACGTAAGAAAGTTCTCAAGCCAGTGATATCATTCATATGAAGAAACTGGAAAAATAAGAAAAAATTGCATACAAAATAAATAGAAAGAATGATAAAGACCAGCATGGAAATTAATAAAATAGAAAAACAGGAGAACAAAGATAATTAATGAAATAAAAAGCTGCCTCTTTGGAAAGGTTCATAAAATCCATCACCGTCTAGTCAATTTATTTTTGGGACTGTAACTCACAAAGGCAAGACATTTCTATTTTGATTACAGGTAGAGCTCCTTATGGATGATCTTCACAGTGTTGGATGATTTTCTTATAACCTGGAAGCATATGTACATCTTGGCATTAATAAAGTCTGTCCCTATATAATTAAAAATATTTTAAATTTATCTCTGATTTAGCCAACCACTAAATGATCAGTTTAATTTTTTTGTTGGCCTGCAGTGTACAAATGCATCACCACTTATTTTCTGTTTATTTAAAATAGATCAACGAAACTGTTTTATCCATGTATTCAATTTTTCCTCTCTATGAATATACCTGCTTCATTATAGACCCCCATATCCTTCTATACTTTAATAAAGTTTTGCAGTAAAAAAAAAAATAGTAAAAAATAATAATAAAATAAGTAAAAAAGTAAAAAAGAAGATAAAAAATCAGTTTCCTATATAATGAATGAGACTCACTACACTCTATGTTATTATTATTATTTTTACTGAAGATTGTTGTCATTGAAGCTACAGAAAAAAATTCAGACAAGCAAGCAATTAGATACATATTTTGGAAAAGGAGTCCTCTCTCTCTTCCTTGCTTTCTTCCTCCCTCCCTTCCTCTCTTCCTTATTTATTTATTTATATTTTTTTGACTGTGTCTTGCTCTTGTTGCCCGGCCTGGAGTGCGATGGCGCGATCTCGGCTCACTGCAAACTCCGCCTCCCAGGTTCAAGTGATTCTTCTGCCTCAGTCTCCCGAGCAGCTGGGATTACAGGCGCCGGTCACCACGCCCAGCTAATTTTTTTGTATTTTTGGTAGAGTTGGGGTTTCACTATGTTGGTCAGGCTAGTTACGAACTCCTGACCTCAGGCGATCCACTCTCCTCAGCCTCCCAAGTGCTGGGATGACAGGCGTGAGCCATCGCTCCCGGCCAGAAGGGTTTCTTTCCTTGCCAATGTAAAGTGCCTGTACCTGCCTGTACCTGCCTGTACACACCCAGACATTTTCAGTTTTCATTTTATTGATTGCTTAACATATACCTGAACCCTTTATCTATATAATTATATTTTAATGTTCAAATTGCCTTTAGTTATGTTCATTACCCACTTTTTACATATAAAGAGATACATAATTCATATATCATGCCCTAGCTTATGCACAAATGACTCTGGGAATCCAATCTAGACACATCTAACAGACTTCTGTGAGGCAGCCTTCCTTCCTTTATCTCTGATTGGTTTTGAAGCAGAAATGTGTTTTGTCATTTATTAACTCCCATATTCTGGAGGCTTTGTATTTCCAAGATGCTCTAAGTGCAAGAAATAGATCAGGATGTGTGGGGATCTGCCCAAAGCCCCCTGTTACCCTCAAGTAGCTTACAGCTTGTAGGCAATATATGCACATTAATGGGAATTTAACCTAGCAAATTTGTGGAGGTCTGATCAAAACAAATATTTATTGCTCTTTCCTCAATTTTCCTCGTTTATCTGGGAAAAGCAGGATACAAATAATGTGGTCCTGTTTCTTGGTAGTACTAGCTGGGCTATGGTATTATATGTCTTTTTTTTGTTTGCTTTTGTTTTTTGTGTTTTGTTTTTTGTTTTTTGTTTTTCATTTCTTCTATTAAATCCCTAAACATGGGGTTACCTGTGACCTCCATTCTCTCTCTGGGATCTGGGGGCTATCAGCCCTGTGTCTTTCTGTCCCTCTCTAAACCCAAATTCCTCAAATTCGTATTTCTTGACACTTTCTCCCTTCTTAATTTAGACATGAGAAGTCAGTAAATGGGTATGTTCACTGCTCTTACGACAGGCAGCAAAGTCACAAGCTTTTTGATTCCTTAGTGGAACAGAACAGAGAAACAGAATAAGATCCAATAGCAGTTAATACATGTGGACTACGAACCCTTTTCTCTGGAACTACATTGTCCAGACTTGTTTAGAATTATAAGAATGACAACGAATTGCCATAAATAGTTTAAAAATAACAATATTCGCTACATCACTATTTGACTACAATATTAAGTTTCTGATCTTTATTTAATGGAATTACCTCTATACTATAAAGGAATGGCAGAAATTGTCATTTATCTTGCCTCTACTTTGGGGGATGAACGTCATGAAGCATTTCCATAAACATAATTTAATTAACTGGCTCAAACAGAACAGAAAACGGAAGATGAATTAGTATCAGAAAAGGGAAAATCGTTTTTGAAATATTTTTAGATTATTTTCAAATTAGTGTTAATCATTAATGTATTATTAATGTATAACTGGGCAAGGTGACAGAGGGAACTAAAGGGAAGAGAAGCAGACAAGGGGGTGAATGACATCCTGGTGTATACTGCCTATCACCTAACAGAAAGTAAAGCCTGAGTGAATGAACAGAATAGTGAACTGAGAAGACATTAGTAGGCTGAAATAGATAAGACATCTACAAAAATACAAAGGAAACAAAAATTAATGCTGTCTTTGACATTAGAGTGTTATTTCCTCAAACCCATAAGCGTTCCCTCGGGGAGCTGTGAAGATCATTTGCTGGCTGGCATGCCCTGGAAAAGCGACTTGCACCACTCTGGACTCAGTTCCGAGGGAGAGAGCACACTTCCATCAGCACGTGTGGCTCAGCGCAGTGCTCATTTCCAGCTGCTGAGTATCAGGACACAACAATACACAAGGAGCGTTCTGTGTGGTTTTCCACTCTCACGGATTGTCTGAGTGACCTTCCATGAATCTCTTAAATTTTCTGCCACAATTCCCTCCCTGTCAAATGTGAATGAATTCAATAAACTCACTGAATACGTAAATTAGCTACAGGGCTTTAAATTTTCTGCGAAAGATTGGTTATCTTAAATACCCATTGTATCTTAAATAATAATTAAGGAGCTTTAAAAATCCATTTTGCTTACTTTTGTTAATTTTTAATTACTTTTCATTTTCAAAATATTCATTTACAGAAAAGAATTGCTGTCAGGGAGAATCTCATGCTTACAATCATTAAAGCAAATAAATCCTAAACAATGCTGTTTCAGTAGGCAAAGATGCAAACATAAAAGAGTGACCTAAATCATCTCACTTAAATGCAAATGACATCAATAAGTGTATAGCCATAAGTAGCTAATAGCACTGAGTGTAAAAAAGAATAAATATAGTTAGCTAAGATCCATGAAGCTTTCATATATGGATATATATAATTCTTCTGGGGGAAAAGCCTAATTCCTCAAAAAGAGGCCATTTATTCAGTTATATAATGGATTTGCCTAAAATCAAGAAAAAATACTGTGGCACATTCAAAGCTAAGCTGAGAATGCTATCACAGAAATTTGTTCTAAAATAGCCACTTCATTCCTAGAGTCTCACTTGTGAGGAAAAGTGGATTTACACTGACTTTTTCTAAACAATTGCTTTCATTTTTACTTTGCTGAAGGAGAATTTATTAAGAAAAGTAGATCACTGAATAATTTTATGAGTTATCATATGAAATAAGATAGTGCTTCATGTTTCTTCATGGCAAAAATCATTTTTGTAGGTAAGTTATGTTGTACTACATTTTGTTTTCTGGATAGCATAAATTCTCACTGGAGACTGGAAATAATCAAGCTAACCTGATTATCGCAGTTCAGTACATTAATGACATTCCAAAAACTTTCCCACAATGAAAAACAATGCAATCCACCCCTTAATCTGAAATGATTTGGAATTAAAATCAGTTATTACTTAAAAATATGCACATCCAAAAATACCTAGTTCAAATTTGCCCAGGTTTACTTTCATTTTTTTATTAACATATTCCTTTAAATATATTTTTAAGACAACCATACAAATTTGTAGTATTTTCCTTTTCTGATATAAGTTAGAGATGACTGATAAGTGTCTAACAGAAGATGAATCTATATAAACATCCAGTCAATTTCCTACAGCTATTGCTCAAGTAGGAAACTGGTAAAATTTTTTCTTCCTAAAAATTTAATTGCAAGAACGCATTGACACAACGCAAAGAAAGTTTCTGTGTAATGGTACAGGGCACAGAGTAAGTGCTTAAAATATAATTTTCCTTCTTAGTAGTTGGTTATAAAAATTCAGAATTAGCATTGTACACATGAACTAAGATGATTAGTATATTTAGATATGTACGCAGAAATCAAAATATTTTGATCAGTGAGAAAGTGTACTTTATATTTGTGTTACTTATATACTAAATATAAAAAATATTATGATATAATGACAGTTTTCAGTAAAAAATATATACAAATCTGTACACTCCTTTTTTTAAAAGGGGACTTTTATGAGAATCTTTGGAAATTATATCTGTAAATAATTCACAGATGATGCTGTTCACTTTGAGTTCTCAATGAAAGAGTTGAAGTTTATGTCTATAACAACATCCTTTAGTCAATTATAAACAAAAAGAAGAATATCATGCATATGAAACTAAAATGAATAAACATATGACTATTTCATGTAAGTCTCCAGGGACAATAGTACTGTTGGTAGATTTTAGTGCATCTGATTGAGAAAATTAATATTAATTGTTAATAAAAATACACATTCTGTTTTGCAATTATTTTGCACTTTTTACTCAGTGAAGTGAAACCTTTTCTCATTATGCAGTCTCCTTCCAAATTCGATGGGCAAAAAGAAAAAAAAATAACTGTACAGAATTGCTTTCTCTAACTTGTATTGGTATATTTAAAATAGCGGCAGGGACTTTGCCAAAGTGTTCACTATTTCTTCCAATAGAAAATCAATGTAGCTGTGGGTTTACTTTAACTCTATAACTAACTCAATGTCAATTCGTGTTTATCCTGCATTGTAGTCATTACCTTACAGTCCAAGCTCTTCCCAAAACTTCACTTTCTAAAACATGTAAAAAGTTGATGTCATGCTTTTTAGTATTATAATGAGTCCAGTAAAAATGACTACAAAATGCTTCATTATACTAGTAAAATGTAAGTCATATAATATTGGATTTTTACAATGGATATATTTACTAGGTATTCCAACATAAACAAAAGAAACTAAGCCACAAATGTAGCTAGTGGAAGAATCAGATTATATAATAAAAATATTGATTTATGATTACTATAATGATATAATTGAGTAATTAGCTGAGAATAAAATCCAACATGATTTTACAGAAGAAATAAGATTAAAAAGAAAAAAATAAGTATCACTTCCAGGGAAATATATTGCTTAAGTACATATTTATGTTATAGACTAATATCTATTATTAAATTAGTTGTCTGTGAAAGGCAAAAACAAGGTGCTTGTGCTATTTCCCCCCATACCCATCATTTCCAAACAAGAGAGGGTGTGAACATGAAATGAATTAGAGATTAAAGTAATGGCCAAGGTCTGCTATGCCTAAACTAGACTATTTATGTAATGCTATATTATAAATTCTAAAAAATTATTTACATTATGCTATATTTCATGATTATAGGGAACTAGTAAGAAAGATATGACTAGTTCTGACATACTCTGAAAAATATAGTATAGCTTTCTTATTTCCAGGAATATGGTAGGCAGAATTCTAAAATGGCCCTGATAGTAGGCTAGGAAAATGTCCCATGAAGATGTACGATCTTAATTCCTAAAACCTGTGAACATTATTTTGTAAGGAAAAAAGTGTCTTTGCCAAGAAGACCTTGAAGAGATTATCCAAGATTATCTGGGTAGGCATTAAATGCCATTACAATGTCCTTAATGAGAGAGAGGAAGAGGGAGACCATCAAAAGAGGAGGCAATGTGACTGTGGAGGCAGAGACTGAAGTGATGCACCCATCACTGGCCCAAGAATGCCAGCAGCCACCAGAAGTTGGAATGGGCAAGGAACAGATTCCTCCCTTAAAACTCCAGAGGAAGCATGGCCCCACCAACACTAATTTTTCCCAGGAGAAAGTAATTTAAGACTTCTGACTCCCAGAACTGTGAAAGAATACGTTTCTGCTAACATAATAAGAATTTTGCTGCCGCAGCCACAGGAAACTAATATAGATGTGGTTACCTGGAAGTGCAGAATTCATGTAACAAATACAAACGTGGAAGTAACTTTGGGATTTGATAATAGGTAAAGGTTGGAAGAACTTTAAGGCATTTGCTTAAAAAAATAAAAGCCTGTATTGCTTTAAACGAAATGTCGGTAAGACTATGAAGGTTAAAGATGCTTTTGTTGAAGTCAGAGAAAGAAATGAAGAACATGTTATTGGAAACCAAAGTTGATTCTTCGTTTCAGAACACTCGGGAGACCAAAGGGGGAGGATCCCTAGAGGCCAAGAGTTCAAGACCAGCCTGGACAACATGATGAAAAACCTTCTCTACTAAAAATATAAAAGATTGGCCAGGTGTGGTGGCGTGCACCTGTAGTTCCCAGGCCGGAGTACTGTTTGAACCTTGGGAGCAGAGATTGCAGGGAGCTGAGATTGCACCACTGCCCTCCAGCTTAGGCAACAGAGAGAGACTGTCACACACACAAAAAGAAAACATAGCTGAATTGTGTCCTGTAGTCATGCGTTTGTCTCTCTACCTAATTACGAAGAAATCGTTAAAAGAGGGCTATCAAGTAGGAACAAAAATGAACACTATATTTGCCACATACCTACTGCCATTCCCTCTCCCCACAACAGTAAATAACTTAAATCAGTGCTTGAGCCGGAAGTTAAATAATAAGAAATGATATTTGTTTCCATAACTGTAATCTGCCCACTATTTGAAAATGGGGTGCAAGTACTTGATAAGCTGCTTTCTAAATAATTAATTTTTTATTATTCTAGTTGTCTTTAGATATTTTTAATTAAATGAATGGGGGAAATGTTTGGAAAGCATCTTCAATACTTCCCACATAACTGCAGCTGAAAGAACAAACTGATAGTATAACAAAAGTGAATTTTAGAGTTAAGCATATATACTTTTGGTTGCCATCTTATTAGAATTATGACAATGATATAATTCTAATAATACTGACAGCCCAAGTTTCCTGAAATAAAACAACTTACTCACTTATGTTGTGGTCCACAGGGCATGTTTTCAGCTGAGAGTAAATACATAAGTTGATATATATTCTCATTTACAATAGCATTTGGCTTAGAAATTGCCAAGGACTATAAATCCTAGAGTAAATTCAACATAATTTCTTAGTACTTTAATAATCTGAGATCTAAAACAACAAAATGGATTCATTTGCAATAGATTCAAAACTTTGATTATTAGAGCTAAACAAGTAATGGTGGCCTCAATACTTTTTTGTAGTAAGATTTTCTTGAAGTATTTTATGTATAAAAGGGAGTAAAATTAAAATTCAAATGTGATTTTTTTAAAACAAATGTCTAACCATCACATGATAATAATTTTTTGTTTGAACTAAGAGACTAGGTAATTATTAGTCCATTTGTGATTCTATAGAATTGTAAGATTATTCTTTTAAACTTAAAATAGCCAGAGTGGTATAGTTGTTTAAATACAAATATATTGTTAAATAATTGTGAATAAATAGAAATGACAAAGTCTTCAAAAGAACAATAGAAAACAGATATTCTGTGACATCAGTTGGAGAAATTAAGGAAGTAAAAAGGTTTGGGTAAAATATAAATTGTAAATGGTATTAAACAAATTAATTTATTCATGTACCTTTGCATTTATTCTGTTGCCAATGTCAAAGCTTTGAAAGAGGTAGTTCAAAGGTAGAATTTGGGAAGTATGACTTTAAAAACAAACTGTTTTTGTCCATTTTGAAGTTATTTGCCCCAGTTGAACTACCTTTCTTATACCTCTTTTTATAAATAAAAGACCTGTGATTAGATTGTGACATTGAGAGCATGATCCACGTCATCCCTTTTGTATCTCAAAAATTTGGCCCAGATTCTGGGGAAAAAAGTCTACACTAAATAGATACTGCTTATTTAAAAGACCACTATATGAAACTAATGGTTGTATTTCTAAAGTCTCTGGTAATTGAAAAGACTATGATATTGAACAATGATTTTTAAAGGAAGTCATGATTTTCCTTCTATCTTTCTACCTGTCTACCTACCTGCCTACCAATTAACTTATGTTTCCTTACTTTAAGAAGAATCTTGAGACAGATAATTTTTAATAAATAATTGTGAAATTTCATTAAGTTTCTATTCTATGGAATCTGGCATGGAACCAATATAGAGTTTTTATCAATAAAACAATCAAACGAATCTATCACTAACAATAACAGAAATATTCATAAATGTCTAAAAATATGCCAAACGCTCTTCTCAGTAAACAGAGCTCACAAGGGAAAATGAAACACATGTTCTGCTTTCAGAGGACTTTCGACTTCATGAGCCAAGATTTGACCTCAATCATTTGATTAGCCTCAAACATTTGAGGACCGTGCCATAAAAGCTAAAATGATCATGATATTATTAACGTTTTCTTCTAAATGCACATTCATTGGCCATTTGAAACTTAAAATGCTTAATCGCTTGTTATTACACTTGCATTTTGTTTCCTTTCCTTAATGAGGATGACAAGTTTGTGTGGTTTAAAAATTAAAGCTGCTGGCCAGGTGCAGTGGCTCACACCTGTAATCCCAGCACTTTGGGAGGCCGAGGCAAGCATATCATGCGGTCAGGAATTCAAGACAAACCTGACCAACAGGGTGAAATCCTAGCTCTAGTAAAAGCACAAAAATGAGCCAGGAGTTGTGGCACATGCCTGTAATCCCAGCTAATCAAGAGACTGAGGCAGGAGAATTGCTTGAACCCTGGAGGAGGTGGTTGCAGTGAGCCAAGATGGTGCCAGTGCACTGCAGCCTGGGCAACAAGAGCGAGACTTTGTCTAGAAATAAAAATAAATAAAAAGTTTGAAAAAAAAAATTAAAGCTGTCACTATTGTCTAATAACACAAAGACTAAATTGCCTTATTTTATTTTTAGAATAAGGAAATATACATTATCCTTGCTTCACAACTCAGTAATAGGAACATATTTAAAGAACAATACATTTAACTTTAAGGAGGGATAGCATATGCAGCCTGTTTCAAAGAAACACTTCGGTAGAAAAAATATATAAAAGGTGATGTTGTCTTTGTTAACTAATCTAAAAGGTGATGTTATCTTTGTTAACTGATCTTACTCTCTTTATCAAATTGTAGCCTAAATGGGGATACCATTATGTTTAGAGTATCATTCTGAGTAGACTAAGGTTACAACTTTGATTTCTAGATCAGTCACTTAACAGATGCCTATCTGATAATTACAAAAGGATTGAGTTAACAAGAAATTAGGTGAGATGGTATGAAACAGCCTATTTACCAACAAAATATCTAAAGTCTTTATTATCTATTATTATAACCCATTAGCTTTGCTTCTATATGCAGAAGGATGGTATATCTTTGAATAGTCTTCATAGAAAAGAAAGACATGCTTCTCTTTCAATGAATGTCATTAATAGAATACGGTAATAAAAATATACTTCATCATAGTGAATTAATCATGTTTATGCCGGATGAAACCCCCTAGAATTTTGGTGGAAAGGTAAAATCATTGCTTACCATAATAGGAAAGTATAAAATGGAGAAGAAAGAAAAGTTAATTTCAAGCTTCAAAGAAGATATTATAGGTAATGGAGGTTAAAATAAAATTGAGATTATAAAAGTAATTAAGAATGTCCCTTTAAGGGGCAATGCATGAGAGATTGTGATAGCCTCAAATTGTTCATATTTGCATAGAAAAGGTCAGAAGATATCATTGAATTGTTAACACTGAATAGGAGACTTTCTCCAAAAAGGGAAATCAGATGCATATCCCATTATAGGACATCAAGATCTTCTTAGAATTACAGTACATGTAATCTCTATTATGATATTATATGTATTTTATATCCTTCCTAGGACAAACAGATTTTTGCTTATATTTCAAAGATATTTTCTTCCCAGTAAAACCTTGTTCAGAATTCTCTAATCCTCAGCATGATCACTCTTGTATTTATCCTAAATCCCTGTGAGTCCTCATATAAACCATGAAACAGTGTGATCAGTTACAATTATGTCGGCTTTTATTGTTTTGCAGCATATTACAAAACGTGAATAGAGAATCAAATAAACAGTAGTGTCTGTCTCTGAGTATTTTTCTCATTACAATTCTTTGTGTCATGTGGCAGGTTTAAAATACAATGACAAACATAGAAAAGAACATCGTTCTGATAATTTATATTGTTGTGTTTTCATTAACCCTCCAAGAACATTAAAAGAAAAAATTACTAATTGGAAAACAATGACTCTAGATGCTCTGACAAGTGAAAGAAATCTACGTCATTGTAGGAAGTAAGTGACTCAAAGAGTTTGCCCATTGCCATTCTTATAAAAGTTAATGATGCCTGACCCAGTCTACAGACATTTGTTTGACCAAAGATAGAAACAATTGTTAATACTAATTTCTATATTCAAATAACAATAGCATTCTCCTGGTAAGGGTATATATCACAAGAGTAAACCAAACTGTATGTTGAACATCAAGAAAGAGCATCTGCTTGGAGTACATTAAACAACAACAGATGTTGCTAAATCAAATAACTATCAATCTTAGACTCATAATGTCATTGTTGGGTGTTTACATTCGAAGTATAGCCTCAAATGGACAAGGAACATATATTATGCAGTCTAGAATGCTTACATTAAATAAAGCATCAATTAGCTGGAATCCAACTAACAGTTAATGCCAAAAAAGTTTGTTCTACTCTTTATTTAAAGGAAAATGACAAAAGCCAATAAAGTAAGCTGATGTATAATATGATTAAGAATATTTTGCTGTTGAGATTTTTATTTCCTTTGGTTTACATTTTTATTAGTTTGAGTAAAAGCTCCTATACATATATTTATCACTTTTATGGTGTTTCATGGATCATTTACTACAAAGGACCCTGAGAAGTGGCATCATGTATAATCATCAAAATAAAAGTAAATTATGTTTCTAAGTCTGCAGTTTTAATATAAGTATGTTAATACATTTTTAAAAATAATATTGATCAAACCAAAGTTTAAAACCAAAAATTTTGTTTATGACTTATTAAATCAAAAACTTATAAGTGATTCTTTACTTGAATGTCATGTTTTTAATAAATATGAAATAAAAGTTCAAAATATTTGAAGGTCATAGAGTAGTTTTTGAATGTTTATTTCTTTTTTTTTGTCTTTTTTTGGGACAGAGTCTCTCTCTGTCACCAGACGCCAGGTGCCCCGCTGGAGTGCAGTGGCGTGATCTCGGCTCACTGCAATCTTGGCCTCCGGGTTCAAGCAGTTCTCCTGCCTCAGCCTCCTGGGTAGCTGGGACTACAGGCGCGCGCCACCACGCCCAGCTAATTTATTTATTATTATTATTATTTTTTGTATTTTTAGTAGAGACGGGGTTTCACCATGATGGCCAGGATGGTCTCCTTATCCGTCATCCGCCCGCCTCGGCCTCCCAAAGTGCTGGGATTACAGGCCTGAGCTACCGCGCCCGGCCGAATGTTTATTTCTTTAAATGTATCTGTATTCATTATAAACAGTGGTCATATTGACAAAAATTACGAACTTTTTTTCTTAACAGATATATTTTAATTTTTTTTGTTGTTCTGTTTTCTGTTTGTGTTTTTTCAGTTCAGGTCTCACTCTGGACCTAGAGTCTTACCCAGGCTTGAACATAGAGGCAGAAGCATAGATCATTGCAGCCTCCACCTCCCAGGCTCAAGCCATTCTCCTGCCTCAGCCTCTCAAATAGCTGGGCCTCCATGCTGGATTAGTATTTGGATTTTTTTGTAGATACAAGGTCTTGCCATGTTTCTCAGGATGGTCTTGAAATGCTGGCCTCAAGCAGTGCTCCCACCTCAGTCTCCCAAAGTACTGTGATTACAGATGTGAGCCACTGAACCCAGATAACAGGTATACTTTCATATGAAGGGATATGATGTTTAGAGTTAAATTCATTCAAATATATTTACAAAACTCGCCCATATAGGTATTACTAAATCTTTTCAGAGAAACACAAAAATGCAATACATTTAGAATAATTCTCATACTTACTCACATTGTAGAAATTTATTTATGCTAATAGAAAATGGGCTCCATTTAATTCATTAATTCATTAAATATTAGTTCCTAGTTAAAACAAGAAGCACTTCCTTTGAGAGTGCCCATGACTTGCATTAAAAGAAAGCTAAGGGTGGTAAAACAATAACCAACCCTCTTCTCAATCCACTGCTATAAAGGCTTAGCTGTATCATATTCATATTGGTATCATACAGTTTATTTAAAATCAGTATTAAATTATCACATTCAGAAAAATGAACCGTATTTTTCAGCCCAATTATTGAAAAATAAAAGGACAATTTAGCTTCTCTAATTATAAAGATAGGGTTCAAGTGTTGATATGGAGAAAAGGGGACAGCCTTGCTCTGTCAATTAGTGTTATTTACTTTCAAACCATTATAAATGAATGACGATGGGTCTTGTTTAATTAACAGTACTTTGTCCTTTTTTGTGATAAATGAGTCTTTGCCTTCTCTTTCAGCACTGCAGGGCCCAAGAGTACAAAATTCTGAAGCCATGTAGGTTCCTTAACTATCAATTTAAGGACTCTGTTCTAAAAGGAGTTTCGGTTTTGCATCTGTAAAAACGCCTGCCTATACTGCACAGAATATGCTCCTACAAACTTGAATTCTCCTGGCCTCTAACTTAAGCATCACAGAAGCAAGCTAAATTTAAAAGAATTATAATCAATCTTCTATTTTGGAAGGAGAACAAATATTTCCAAGAATATATTAATTTAAATATTACACATATTTCTAGAAAGCACTGGAACGTGTGTTTCCCCATAACTATGATTAAACTTGGCCTCTTCTCTAAGTTCTGTATGCAAAAATAGTGTGTTAAAATGGAATTTGATTTAGTATAGAAAAAGGAATATTATAAATTTTACAGACAATCCATATTTTTCTTAGGGAAACTAATTCATTTTTCTCAGAATTTATTCCTCCTATGTTTATAACTAATCTTCAGAATGATAAATAATATCTATTAATAGCCCTCAATTTTTTTCTGTTGTATGTATGATCTTTATGAACTATTATTTAAAATCAATATGTATATAATGTATCTTTTTTATTTGAAAATCACTTCTTTCTTATATTTTATTTTTAATGCAAAATATGCATTTGCACTTTGCTAACAAAAGTTTTGCAATTACAATTTATTCTAATTTGCATTTCTTTAAGAATTAATAAATCCTCTAATAACATTAGCAGTTAATAAATTTTTTAAAATTCCTTATGATTGAGATTTTGAGTTTATTGATGTGATAACAAAACAAACACAAAAATGAACTTTGGTCCTTGCAGCATTACTCACAGTAACAAAGACGTGAAATCAACAGTCTGTTGGATAAAGAAAATGTGGTTCACACACACCATGGAATACTGTTTAGCACTAAAATACAAAATCATGTCCTTTGCAGCAGCGTGGTCACAGCTGGAGACCATTATCCTAAGCAAAGTAATGCAGGAATAGAAAAGTAATATAGCCCGTTCTCACAAGTGGGAGCTTGGGAGCTAAATATTGGGTACAATTGGACATAAACATGGGAACAATAGACAATGGGGTGCTACTAGAGTGGGGAGAGAGGAAGGGTGGAAGGGTTGTAGAACTTCCTGTTAGGCCCTCTGCTCACTACCTGGGTGATGGGATCAATATGCTCCAAATTTCAGCATCGTGCAATGCATCCATCTAACAAACCTGTACATGTACCCTGTGAATGTAATGAGAACTGAAAAATGATTTTTAAAAGAACATTGGTTCTAAACATTTTTTTCAGAACCACATATATATTTATATACCAAGCATTGCTATATGATATAACTTCACCACTTTTTCTTGTTTTACCTTGATGCAGTCTGATTATACTGGAATGATTAATGTGCTTACCTAAAACAAAAAGAAACAAAACATGTCATTAGTTTCAAAGGGATATTATTTTGAAGTTTGCAGTGGACAAAATGAGACATGGTGGATAAAAGTCACAATTCTCATTCCAACGTCTATTTTTCTTCACACACCAGAGATCTTTACGTTGTGACACAATCGAATGGAATGTTGTTTCCAAAAATGCATAGGCAAAAGAACCTTTATAGATGCCTTGGCGACAAATACGTTTGTATTGAGTTGAAGACATCTATATTTGTCAGTTCCTTCCTGCCACCGGCATACAGTGATAAAAAATACCAACCAAATGTTTAGTGGAATTGTATTACTTCCCCAAAGAGCTTAGAAATATCCTTATTAGGAATGCATTATTCCTGGTGTGACTACAGTATCATTCATACTATCCTCACTTTCTTTCCTAAAAAATTTAGGAAAACAGGTCTGTTTAGAAACAAGTTCAGTAACAATGCAGTGGAAATAACAAAGTATTGGAAGAATTCCACTGTGTGTAAATCGCAAGCACAAGTATGGGTTCCGTGGTAAGACTGGGAATGCCACATTTTACTCCTTTATCCTGGTAAACTAGGAGGTAAAGTTAAATAAATTGTCCTGTTTTAGAGAGCATTTATCACCCTTACAGGTGGATATTTTTCTGTGTTCCCTCCCATCTCCAATTTGAGAAAGTAACCAGAATCTATAGGGCATCTTGGTCCCTTCCTAGGGTTGAGGTTGTTTTTAAACAAGAGTAGTTTACATCAGCTGAAGTATGAGGGTATGTATTCAGAAGGTCTAATGTGTGATACAGTAGTTGAGTGCCTTATTGGGGTTATAAATGTTTTAAAATTACATTTAAAATTCTAATATAATTAAATCATTGCACTTATTAGCTGCTTACTCTTGCATAATCCTTGGAAATTTGTGTTTTATATTGGATATTGGAATCTAGAGCTTATAAACCCTCATTACATTATTAATTTTTCCTGTCTACTATTTTCTGATTGTTGTGATCAGGAATTATATTTATCTTTTTTAATACAATACCTAGTATAGTATTATATATGTAGTAGAAACTCAATTGATTTTATAAAGCAAATAAAGAGATGAAAGACTAATTGTACTAAACATGTAGGAAAACAAAAAAAATTAGTAGTTAAGTGAGTATCCAATAATATCCAGGAGAGTTGAATATTGAATACATAGGGTACACTGGTTTATTTGTCTGACTGGTTATTTAGCTTTAATTTGATAAAGCTCAAACATAACAAATTTTATTAAATTAAAAAAATTAAAACTGAAGAAAAGCAAAAGTGTTTTGTGGTTCAATAAACTGCAATGCCACATCAATAGGACATTAGAGGGCAATTTTAGGCAATTTTCGCAATGTAAAACAAGAATTCTAGGTTGCTATTTACCAATAAAAATGTAATTCATTTTACATAATGTCTGTTTGGAGAGGTAGAATTTCTAATTGGAATATGCTGATTTTCCAATTAACATGGTTAAGTCAGATTTGCACATTTTACGTCAGTTGCAGTTTTCTTGGGTTGTATTTCTCCTACACATAAAATGGTGGATGTACAGGTAGCTTCCTTTGTTTCTTTTGTATTTATCTCAAAGGGACTTCTGAAGAATTCTAAAGCAGAAAAAAAAAAGATTCTTAGATACACATAGCTGCTTATAAAGGAGATTCATGAGTACCCTATAATTATTTTCTACTACAATTTTGACCAATTACTATTCCATTTTTTCCTCCTTCATGGAGTGAGTTTTGCTTATAAGTATTTATTTTCTTTCTTTGTTCCATTATACATATTTGAGATAATCTGGGCAGTGAGCCCAGATTGCTTTATTTTTTTGTTTATTACTTGTAGACTGTCCTAGATTCTTGCGAGAGGGCATATTCTAAATTATTATTACCATGATTATAGGAATATTGGCACTCTGTGAAATTTTAATATAAGAAGATTCTCCCATTATTTCATAATAAACTAAATACTATATATATTTTTGGAGTGCTACATTAAAAGGATAAAGTATTTTAATTTTAATATTGCCTAAATATCTAAACTGTGTTCAGGAAGCAGTGTGATTTTAACTGTGCCAGGCTGTTTCCTAAAACCAGAAACCTGTTTATATACTGGTTTTAATTCATTTTTGATGTAACTATTATTATTGTCACACATTTCAGAATTCTTTTCTGTAAAATATGATGTTGCTAACAAACCATCATTTTTAATGTCACGCAGACCATCACTGCCCTCGTGGATGGAAACCATAATTAAATTTATATTACAGACGTGAGGTATAATATTTAATAAGCTAAAAACAATAATCTTACTTGAATCTGTTAAACATGGCATTTAATTGTATCTATACTTAATTTTCGAAATGCAGTCACTGGAGAAATATTTAAAATACTATTTAAAAATTAAATGCAGTCACTGGAGAAATATTTAAATACTATTTAGGTATATCAATTTCCCAACCAGATCACAGTAGCCTACCAGGATATAAATTGCAATATTGTTTGGACCAGTTATAGTGATAACATTAGGGATTATGTTTCCAAAATGATGTGCTGGCTGGTTCTTATAGAAACCTTATGTCAAAATAGTTCACAGTGATTTCTACTTTCCCTTACTGCAGTTTATTTATAACCATCAGCACTTTCTTCCTGCTACTGCCCCCAGCTTTTGGATGCTTGGATATAAACATTTAAGATTGGAAAGAGCTTAGGTATGTTTTACTTTAGCTCTCATGTTTCAAATATGAAATGTAAAGTCTAGAGAGGTTGAGTGATTTGGTTAGCGTCCCATAGCTCTTGATTTCTAGTTCAACGGTCTTTTCAGGTTACTTTGGAGATCATCATTCCTGTTTCTTTATTTCAAAAGCAACATGTTCTATATAAAAACATCAATTCAAATATGATTTAATGTATTCACAGCATTCTAGTGACATATGCACATTTAGTGCTAAAATTTAAATAAATGTAATTTGGCTTCACTTTGGACATTGATCTTTAGCCACTGTTTCTGGTAAAATTGGGCACATACACACACCCTCAATACACACACACACACACACATACACACACATACACACACACACACACACACACTGATATCCATATAGGATCAGGCTCTTCAGCTTCACTCAGAGGATTCATTCTGTTCTTTTCCCACTTTGCACTCAGGTTTTAAAATCTCTAAAATCCCAAACTACTGGACTTATTCATTATTAAACTTAAAACAAGACCAAAGAGTTTTCCTTTGTACATTTACCTGATTCCCACTGGACTTGTTTTCTCAGATAAGGAGATACTAATCTTCTAGCTGAAAGGATTTCCTATGTTTTATTTTATCCTTTGAGTTATTTTATTCTGGAACCCACTCTTTTCACTTTAATTGAGGCTTTTACTGTCACCCTAACCCCTCTCAGGTCCAACATCCAAGCAGCTGGAAGTAGAAAGGGTTTGTCTTTTTAAAGTGCACTCTGCGTTCTTGCACAAGAGTTACTAACAAACTTGCTTACGCACAGCTAAAATGTCTGTCTCTTCATAGAATACACATTATTTAGGCATAGTATAAGACGGAGACTAGAAAACTGTTTCTACAGAGTCATAGTTTGCTGACTACTGGGATAGGTTGTCTTTTGGGGAAAATATCCAATAATATGTAATTTATCAAATAATGATATTGTGGGTATCAGTTGAAATAGTAGGTAATAAAAAGCCAAAGAATGTGATACAGGACACAATATGTGTTCATGGAGGCCTGTTTCTGAAGTGGCCACGAGGGCAACTCCAGGATTTCACATCCTCGTCCTTCCTTTCCTGATCTATATATTGAAGGCATTTCGAACAGATAATCTCCAAATATCTTTCTGCTGGGACATGTTGAGAAATGTTAGAAATCATTACTACTGATAATGAGACTCACTACTGTGCCAAAATAAGCAAAAATGCACATTCAAGGCAAAATTCATCAGATATCTATAGTTCATACAATGCAGGTAAACAATAACTGCATCTTTAAAAAGTGCAGGAAAATTTTATTTGTAATTGCATACTTGGATGTTGTCACAGGTGTAAAATTGGTTAAATTATCCCTCGGAAACAGATATGCTTATTAACTTTCTTTGATACATTTTGAGAGCGTGAGAAAAATTGATATTTAAAATCCTTAAATATACTATTTCTGAGGAGCATAAAAGTCTAAATTCTTTTTTCTTTCACTCACTCATTTAAACATCATGGTTATGAAGAGTTATGAAGTCAAATATGTTAACTGAGATTCTACTCCTTGAAGAAGATGATTGCCTAATGGAGGAGCTAAACCTGTAAAGCAAAAAATCATATGCATTTTAAATGTTTGGATATAAATAATATTTCATAACAAAAATATAATCTATATCTTTCTGTTTAAAAAGGTCAGGTATGGTGCCTCACTCCTGTAATCCCAGCACTTCAGGAGGCTAAGGTGGGCAGATCAGTTGAGGTCAGGAGTCCAAGACCAGGCTGACCAACATGGTGAAAGCCTATCTCCACTAAAAATACAAAAAATTAGCTAGGTGTGGGGGTGGGCACCTCAGCTACTTGTGAACCTGAGACAGGAGAATCCCTTGAACTTGGGAGGTGGAGGTTACAGCGAGCTGAGATTGCACCACTGCACTCCAGCCTGGGTGATAAAGTTACACTCGGTAAGAGGGCAAAAGTCTTTCTTAAAATAGTAAGTACTTATGGATTTTTTTCACAGAAATAAGTTTGCAAGTATTATACATCTGCATAGCTTAATTCAAATACAAACTTGGAAATAAATTCTCTTAGTTACCTTCACACATTTATTTTACTAGCATAATTAATGGTTTTCATACTTAAAAACCTTATTTTGGATAAATTATTCTGTAGCAAAGTAATTTAAAGTAAACAACTTAAGTGTTAGCATTTTTATGCTTGGGACTTAACATTTAAAATGTTAGGCAAAACACCATTTTTTTTGATAGTTAATTCTATAATGATAATTTTACTTTTAATAAAAGAGAGGAACTGTAGTTCAAAAATTATTTAAATGGCCATGCCAATATTTCATGTTTCATGAAACATGTATTAGTTAAAAATAATTCACAAAATCCAAAAACACAAAGCACAAGGCAGACTAAGGAATAAATAGCAGAAGCCTGGGGGTACGGTGTGTGCCTGTAGTCCTAGCTTTTTGGGAGGCTGGGCAGGAGGATCGCTTGAGCTCAGGAGTTTGAGTCCAGCCTGGGCAACATAGTGATAACCTGTCTCTTAAAAAAAATCAGATGACTTTTGTCTAATTAAAATACAAACTTTGAAATTATTTCATTTTAAATATATGCTGTGTTCATTTTATATTTCAACATATTCTGCTGAATTTTAACCTGTTATTGAAAACTATCAAGAATAAGGCTGGAAACTTAATGTTGCATATCCTGGTCCAAGTCATGCATTCTAAATAGATGTCAAACTTATTCATATCACTGGGGCTGGTCAAACTTGTTCATATCATTTAGATCTTCTCTGAATTTGACTTTCCACTGACTTTGAGAGTTACAAGCTAAAGAGCAGCTAAATTAAGCAGAACAAAACAAACACCACAAAGTGAAAAGAACACTGAAGTCCAAATCTGCTTGTTTACTTTTGTATGCTGTCATTTTCTCCACATTTTAAATATCTGATGCACATAACATAGGTGCCAAATAATGATGATGAAATAACGCAAGGGAATGGGTTGACTCCTCTGTACACCTCTGTGCTGTTAGTAGAAATTACAGTGGTATTATAATGCAAGTTTTAATTATCAATTGCCTCATGAAACAAAAGGATCGGATTTGACTATTCTAAAACAGACAGAGACTGTAAGAATCCTGGACATATGAGATAAAGGAAAACTTGACCTATAGCAAGAAAAACAATGGAATTATGAATTTAAAACAATAAAAAATGAAAACAATAACTGAAAGCAAAAATACCAAACGTCTTTCATTGCTGTTTGAATACAGCTAACATATGTTCAATTCAAAGAAGATGGAAACTCAATTATTGCATTCTTAAAATTTACAACACTCTTGGTCAATTAATTGTACTACTTATCTTTATGATACTCTTGTCATTGACTGGTACACAGATAAAAGTTCGTATAATCACAGAATGTAATATATCTTTAACATATGATGGCTACTTTGTGGCAGACGTTCTATGACCTAGTTGCATATCCTAACTGCCTGGAGAGCTCTAAATAAAAAACAAAACACATTAATATAGTACCACACCAAGTGTTTGGAATTTAATTGGTATAATTAGAGACGTTCTTGTGTATTTTTCGAAACCTCCACAAGTAGTTCTGATGAACAGCAGAGAGGAGAACTTATCCTAAGGTCTAAAATGTGGGCTCAGTTTATTTGTTGTTAATGTGTTTATCACTGATTCCTCTCCTAGATTTTCAGTCTTTGGCTATATCCCAGAGGAAAAAAATATATCGTGTGATGTGATCCTGTGAACACATTTGTATATATGAATATATATTGAACTAAAACACAAGTTACATTAAACAATAATCTTTCTTATACTTGTGATGTTTTCTATTCTCTATTTTTGATTCTTGTCATAAACATCTGAACTGTTACCATAACTCACTGATGGATCACAATCTGCACTTTGAAAATTACTGGATGCTTCTTATTCACATGTAATGCATTCTGCCTGAACATAGTGTACTCAAAGAAAATTAATGAAATGCAGAAAAGACTGTAAGTTTGTAAACTTCACTCAGCACAGTGATTCACTGTGTTGCTTAGGTATATAATTGTTCAAAAACTAAGTTTCACTCAGCATCTGTATTGGCTACTTGAAAGTGACTAGATCGCCCCACATCAAGTGCTGTCTGAACATATCATACTAGTTTTCATCATTTGGCCTCATTAACTCCAATTAACCAAACTGGTGTATAAAGAGATATACAAAATGATGTTGGCATTTGTTTGACTACTAATGCATTGTCTATACAATACACAATACTCAGGAAATATAGTTCTTCAAAGAAATAATAAAAAATGGATCCAACATGATCTAGGTTGTGTTACATTCAAATAAAGAAAAAAAATACATAACAATGCAACTTAACCTTCCATTAAATTTCTAAGTAGTGACCATAAATGTTAGCTTTTATATGTATTATTTAAAATTATGAAACCCAGGAGACTTATTTTTAATTCGTCCTTAAATAGTGAAATATAAATGAAGGTAACTGTATTTTGTCAAAGCATTTGACTTCCTGAGCATATTTCCCAATGGAAGCATGCTTATGCAAATCCAGAAATGAAATGACAAAAATCCAGAAATTGAAATAATTATTTATTTAAAGAAACTTGTTGAGAAATTTTATACTCAGTGGTTTAAACATTTTTAACATCCATTCAGTTTTCTTAATTCCACTGTTTTTATGAATTACCATTTTTAATATAAAATATTTGAATAAGTAAAACTTTGTGTTAGGAGTATATTTAAGTATGTGTGGCTACTATTTCAACTAAAATGTAGGCTGGGAACATACTTGAGGATATTTTTTTAAAGGTGGATAACTTACAGAACTTGTAAAAGAAAAAAGAAAAAAATTCTGTGATCTATATCCCTTTTTTAAAATCACTTAAATAAATCCTCAAAAAAAAAAAAAGGTTATATCATGAGGGAATAAGAGAAGTACTTTCTGTTGACATAAACAGTAATTGATAAGGTTTTCTTGAATACTTTTATAGAAATGCTGATGTATTACACTTAGGATTACTAGTTAGCTCTCATTTCCTTTCAACTTTTGCCTCTGGATAAGCTCAACTATTCCCAGGAAGAACAGTGATCAAGTACATTTGTCATGCGAGCAACTATAATAAGGTAATTCATCATAGTCTGTCAGAGTTTTATTCTAGAAAGACTGCTGCATTTTTGTTTTTACTTAAAAATCTGCTGTCACTCCTGCTGAAAATTTGGTAGATATTTTGGACATGTTTAAAAGCCCTTCCAAACTGATAGTGGCAGATAATTAAATTATCAGCTATCAGAGCTTCCTTTTTTTTTCATTATCTTTCTTTTTTTTGTACAATATGTATGACGCTATGAACCCTTCTGGGCTAGTTTAATCTGACCTGCTCACAGAGCATGATCTCTCATTCTCTTTCCTTTTTCCTCCTTAAGAGTAGCCCATGACCAAAGTAATTCACAGTGACAAATGAAGCCTTTCTCAAGAGTCTAATTGAGCAATTTTGTTTTCCTTTGCAAAACCTGAAATCCACAACAGTCTGAACTTCATTCACTAGGGTGGCAAGAAATAGCGGTCAGAAGGAAACTGGGTGGATTAAGGGTTTCTGGAGAACAAATAAATAAACTCTACCTAGGTGTGACATCTTATATCTCAATAGTATTTCTTGTCATTCAATTCATCTACTCAATTATTTACTCTGTGTGTCCTTTATTTTAAACCGTGTTCAATAAAGTTTCATTATGATGGGTACTTAACTGAATTCCAAAGTCTCAGTCTCTACTCTCTTTCTTTATAACACTTCCTGCATTTTTCAGTGTTTAAATTTGTGCTTTCTTAAAAAGAAGAAATATATCAGTATTTTCTCTAGCCAATTGTGTGACAACCTCATATATTATCTTAGAAATAGATTGTATTTGGCTTAAGGAGAAGAAATTAGACATCATAAATGTTTTAACTAGCTTTTCAAAAAATTTACCTTATTCTCACACAATGTGCATTTTGTATCATTAACTGATTATCAAACCCAAGAGCATGTTCTCACTGGTAGCAAAGCACGGCCAAATTATTAAGTGAAAATATATATATGTGTGCATATTCAAATATATATGTGTATACATATCCATATATGTGTTTCAATGACTCTGCTAAATATAAAAGAATATAAATGTAAATACATATGAAGTATAATAATCATATAAATATATTGTTATTCTCTTCCAGTAATTTGAATTTAAGTGTTTGCTGCCATATATTTTCAAGCTAATTGTCAATAATATATTTCGAAATTCATAGAACTCTAGGTCTCTTATGATTCTTTATTCTCTCATTCCAAAATATTTATTGAGTACTTGCTATGTTGACAATACTATTTCACCTCAAGGAAAGCTTGGTAAATTCCTGTGAAAAATATTAGTTTTCCTAACTTAACAAATCGTGGAAGCATAGGTGAAAATGGCTTGCTCTGCATCAGGTAGGCATTGACACAAAATCTAAGGCTTAACTGTCATTCTGCTCAACCTTTTCTCACATATTTTAAGAAGGAGAAGGTACTTAAAACTTCTGGAGTCATTGACATTTAATACTGATCTTCTAAGTAAAATAGGTGTTATATTATCATCAGCAGCACATTTTAATAAATTATTTTATTTTTCTTGACAAAATCCTTTAAGGCTTGATATAAAGACTTGCCAATAAGTAAAACTGAATGGAAGCAGCCATATGGGTACTTCAGATTTTTGATTGTTAATCTAAAAACAACGGGTAACATTAGTTAATATTTTAATAAACTTAAATGTAATGCTTTTAATAATTTCTGTGGATATTTAATAGTATCTTTGGATATGTTTTCACATATATCCAAAGAAATTAAATGAGAGGAACGCCCATTGTTGGCTTTGACAGTCTAAGAGCTTAATTGCAAAACTCCCTTTGAAAAATCAAGACCTTGAGAAATTTCAGTGACTGCATGGCAAACACAATCTCAACTATAGGAAGTGCTAAAGTAAAAAGTAGCATTATTCCTCCTATGAAAAAAATGTCACAAATAAAGTTTATTTCATCAAAACCAATAAGCCATCAATTATAAGACACACCATTAGTTTATGTATCACTATATGAAACTTTACCAATTAAAGTATAATATATAATTTATAATCAAACATCTGAAATTGAGATCAATTTCAGAGATGGAAACCATTGCAAACATGCACCTTTAAACTGATTAACTAGAATATTTTGACCATGTTTTTTTTTAGAAAAGAAACTATGATTCCCAAAGAAAAAATCTTTTGCTATTTTGCTGCCTATAAAAACAAAATGTTTAAAGAAGCACTGGATAAAGAATGCAATTTTGTTCACCAAACCTTTCACAGAACGTTATGACAAACTGAACTGACAAGCATATAGAGGTAAAATCTTTTCTTTTGGCAATAAATACATAAACACTGTTCCTAATATTATTATATTGGGACTCTATTCACAACAGTAATTACTGGGTAATAAATTAAAAGTTGAATCAATAGGTCATCTTTCTATTATAACATTTCTAAAACATATCAGTAAAGCTTAATTGTAGAATTAAGCATCACTCTACTCATTATATCAATATTTTAAAAACTTGAAGTCTACCTGGTTTTCTGAAAAATCTTACCAGTTTTCCAAATAAGATTTAATTCATGTGACCTCTATTTTGGAAACCCGGGGAAGGAATTCATAGACATCAAGAAAAGCAGCCTAATTTTGTACCTTGCTAGGAAAATCTGTAAAATAATTAAATCTTAAGACAGACTAAAGAGATGCTCCATCAATGATGTCCCTGCTACCATAACATTGGGAAAGAAAATAGAACCACCTTATTCTTGTTTCCCAAAGGTATCTTAAAAGCCTACATGAACCCATATAAAAGGAACATATTCATCTTTATAAGAAGTGTTTAAACTAAATACTTAAAATATATACAATTTTAGAATTAAATTACTAACTGATAGATTACTTAGTAATACATTAATATCAATTTACATAATATAAAATTGATTGTAATCATAACTATATTTAAGCTAAAATTAATGTCATTTATCTCACATACACACACAAGAGTTGCTGATAATTTGCCAATGAGAATGTCAGAGATTATAATTGAGACAGTTTGAGTGTCAAAACAGTAGATCTATCAAGGGAACTTTAGAGCAGCTTAACTAGTAGGAGATCTTGAAATACTTGACCTCTTTATTACAAACCAAAGTTATGGTGGCTGAAAAACAAAACATTGTCAGAATGTAAAATTTACTAACGAAAAATTCAGATTTCCTATGAGAGTTTTCCCTCACTAATTGTAATTGTTTTGACCCTCTGTCAATCATACTGTGTTTCTGGAGAACGACAGTATGCTTTGTTTTTGTCATTGTAATTGTTGTTGTTAGGAGTCCTGATTATAGTCAAAATCCACTCTTGTGGGTACTTTGGAATTAATAGAATTTCTGCTCAATATACATGTATCAAAGCTATTGCTATTGAAACAACATTTTGAAATCAGTAAAAACCTGGCTACCTGAATATAGTCTACATAAAAACACTTTAGGTTTTAAATATTATGCAAATATCAATTATTAACATTTTTTATTGACAATTGGACTTTCAGTAAGTCATGAATTTGATTCTCTGAGTAAGATCATGTATTATACACAGTTAATTCTCTTTATTCAGAGTAGTTTCGTATTACAAACTCACCACGAACACTGAATTAGTAAATACTAGGCCATTGTTCATTGGGAAAATACAGGGTTAAATTCCTGTGAACCTAGGGTATTTCCATCAACATATCAATGCATAACCTTTTGTGCATGTTTCTGTTTAAATCCTCTTTATTTAATATATATTTCTTACACTAATTATATGCAGTATTAATTTATAATAAATCACTAGATGTAAAGGGTTTTACATTTTCTTGACTAATGTGATCAGACAATGGCTTTCAACCTCACAGCTTTGTTATCCACCAAGTTTTTAAAAATCGGATGCAATCCCAAGTTCACAAATTTCGCAGTTTTCTCTTTACTATAGTTTTATCATTCACTATAGATGTTACTTCAGTATTTTCCAGAGTGGCTCCACATACATATCATGAATTTCCCCTTAACCACATTATTGATTCATTAACATTGAACTTAATGATCAACAGCACTATAGCTCATGCCTGAAGGAAGCTTATATAACAGTTGCTGTTGTTGTTGTTGTTGTTAAGGGACATCACAACTTTCTTTCAAGTAGGAACACTAGACAGCACTACAGCACAATGCTTGGGGCACATTTTTAACAGTGAACTAATCTGTAAAACAAAATCCCAGAAAATACAAAAAACCTTGGCAATAAACAGACCATGAAAAGGACATGTTTTCAGAGTATGAGAACTGAAACAAATGGCAGAATGTCACCTTGTTTGACCTTGGCTGGGAACATGTGCTGCTGGGCATGAAATTTTTTGCTACTATGTGCTTGTCCATGAAAAACTATGAAAGTGCCCACGTGCTAATTTTGAAGTTACAAATAAGTTTTAGTGAGTAGGCAATTGCACAAATACAGAAGCTGCAGATAATGAGGATGGATTATATATATATATGTGTGTGTGTGTGTGTGTGTCTGTGTGTGTCTGTGTATATATACATGAATATATATGTAAACACATACACATACAAATACATGTAGATAGATAATATATAGATAAATGGATAGATAGAAGAAAGATACATAGATAGACAGACAGATAGATAGATAGCTTTAGAAAAGATGACATTTGAAGACCAATTATCTTGGCTACTCTTATATCTGTTCCATAAATATATAACTTTCTCCTGGTTACTCTTTAAGAAAAATAAACTATTTAATGCAAAATATAACAGATTTTTAGGAAATGCTGCTCATTCTTTGATAAAATGTACCACTAGGGTTTTTTTTAAGATGATGTTTTTAATTTAATAAATCATCACAAATGTGGAATTGCAAAACATTTAAAATTTCTCTAGTTTTTTTAAAGAATCTCTTTTGTTTTTGTAAAATCTTCCAAAATTAAACAAATTCTTTAAAATACTTTTTTATATTTATCTTTTTCATTAAATGAAAGTTTATTTTTAATACATAGATATAACGTTTTATAATTTTTTAGAACTCTCTCATATTTCTGCTACCTGCATTTCACATGCAATGATATCCATAGGCTTAAAGTAAAAAAAATGGAGAAAGATCTATCACTCAAATGGAAAACAAAAAAAAAATAAGGATCAGTATTGTTGTATTAAATAAAAGAGACTTTAACCTGACAATAATAAAAACGGACAAGTAGTGCATTACATAATGATAAAGGGTTCAATTCAAAAAGTAGACTTATCTGCTCTAAATATATATGCCCAACATTGAACACCCTGATACGTAAAACAATTACTTCTACATGTAAGAAAATAATTTGACAGCTACACAATAATAGTGAGAGACTTCAACAACCGATGACAGTCAAAAGATAATTGAGGCAGAAAACTAACAAAGAAATTCTGCATTTCCATTTTATACTTGACAATTGGACCTAATAGACATCATTAGAATGCTCCACCCAGCAACCACAGAATGTACATTATTCTTATCAGCAAATGGAACATATTCAAAGATTGACCACATACTCAGTCATAAAGCAAGTTTCAATAAATACAAAAAATTAAAATCATATCAAGTATCTTCTCAGATAACAATGGAATAAAAATAGAAATCAACATTAAGGAACCCTCAGCTAGGCACAAATACATAGAAACTAAAAACTTCCTCCTGACTGACTTTTAAGTAAAAAACAAAACTAAAGCAGGAACAACTTTTTTTGAAATAAATGAAAATAGAGATATAACATACCCGACTTCTAGGATACGGCAAAAGCAGTGTTAAGAGGAAAGTTTAAAGCAGTAAAAATCTACATAAAAAGAAGATATAACGATTTCATATTAACAACCTAACCTCACAACTAAACATCCAAGAAAAACAAAAATAAACTAAACCCAAAGCTAGCAGAAAAAAACAAATAACTAACAGCAGTAGAGAACAAAATTAAATTGAGAACAACAACAACAAAAAAACATACAAAAAGGATCAATGAAATGAGAAGCTGGTTCTTTATAAGAATAAACATTATTAATAGACAACTACGTATAGTAATAAAGAAGAAAGGAAAATCCCAAATAAGCACAATCAAAAATAACAGCAATGATATCACAGCTGATCCCACAGAAATACAAAAGATCCTGAAACATCTCTATGCACACAAATTAGAAAATCTAGAAGAAATTTATAAATTCCAGGAAACTCACAGCATCCTATGACTGAATCAGGAAGAAAACAGAAATCCTGAGCAGACCAATAATGAGAACAAAATTGAATCAGTAATAAAAAATCCACTCACAGGCCAGGCGTGGTGGCTCAGGCCTGCAAGCCCAGCACTTTTGGAGGCCCAGGAAGGTGAATCACTTGAGGTCGGGAGTTTGAGATCAGCCTGACCAACATGGAGAAATCCCATCTCAACTAAAAATACAAAACTAGCTGGGCACAGTGGCACATGCCTGTACTCCCAGCTTCTCGGGAGGTGAGGAAGGATAATCTCTTGAACCCGGCAGGCAGAGGTTGTGATAAGCCTACACTACCCATTTCACTCCAGCCTGGGCAACAAGAGCAAAATGCTGTCTCGAAAATAAACAAACCAAAAAAAAAAAAAAACACCACTCACCACGTAAGCCCTAGATCAATAGAAAAGATGATACCAATTCTACCTATACTATTAGTAAAAACTAAGGAGAAGAAACTCCTCTCTAACTTATCCTATGAGGCCAGAAATATTCCAATACCAAAACTTGGTAAACACACACACACACACACACACACACACACAAGAAAACTACAAGTCAACATCCCTGATGAAAATAGATGTAAAAATCCTCAATGAAAACTAGCAAAGTGAATCCAGCAGCATATCAAGAAGTTAATTCACCAAATCCAAGTGAGATTTATTCCTGGGTTGCAAGGATAGTTTAACATATGCAAATCAATAAATGTGATTCACCACATAAACAGAATAAAAAACAAAACCTACATGATCATCTCAATAGACACACACCAAAAAGCATTCAGTAAAATCCAGCATCCTTTCATGATAAAAAAAAATTCTCCATAAACTCAGAATTGAAGGATCATGCCTCAAAATAATGAGCCCTCTATGACAATTCCAGAGCTGATTCACACTCAATAGGAAAAAGCTGGAGGCCTTCCCCTTAAGAAATGGAACAAGACAAAGACATCCACTCTCACCACTTCTATTCAACATAGTACTGGAAGTCCTAATCGGAACAATTAGGCAAGAGAAAGAAATGAAAGGTATACAAATAGGAAAAAAAGGAATCAAATTATACCTCGTCACTGACAATTTGATTCTATACCTAAAATACCCTAAAGATCTTGCCAAAAGACTGCTAGACCTGATAGATGACTTCAGCAAGGTCTCAGTAGATAAAATCAATGTGCAAAAATCATTGATTCTATACACCAATAACATCCAAGCTGAGAACATAAAGAACACAATCCCATTTACATTATCTGTGAATAAAAGTAAAATACCTATGAAGATTTCTAACCAAGGAGGTGACAGATCTCTCCCAGCAGAATTATAAAACACTATAAAAACAAAAGTATACATAGATGACACAAACAAATGAAAAAAACTCTCTCAAGGGATTGTAAGAATATCATTAAAATGACTAAGCTGCCCAAAGCAATCTATAAATTGAGTATTATTTTTATCAAATTTCCAACATCTTTTTTTATAGAATTAGAAGACAACTATTCTAAATTTCAAGTGGAACCAAAAAAAAAAAAAAAAAAAAAAGCCTGAGGAAGCAAGGCTTTCTTAAGCAAAAAACAAATTTGGCATCCAACTCCCTAACTACAAATGATGCTATAGATAACCAAAAGAGCATGGTACTGATACAAAAATAGACACATAGATAAGGGAACAGAGAGATCCCTGAAATGAAGTCACATACCTACAACCAACTCATCTTTGACAAAGTTGTACAAAAATAAATAATGGGGAAAGGAATCACTGTTCAATAAACGGTTCTGGAACAACTGTCTAATCATATGTGGAAGAATCAGACTGCATCCCTCCTCTCACCATATACGATTAACTCAGGATGGATTCAAGACTTGATGTAAGACCTCAATCTATAAACATTCTAAAAAAAGAAAAACCGAAATAATAGTCTTCTAGATGTTGGCTTAGGCAAATAATTCATGATGAAGATCCCAAAAGCAAATGTACCAAAATCAAAACAGACAAATGGGACTTAATTAAACTAAAAAGTTTCTGCACAGCAAAAGAAACTCTCGGCAGAGCAAACAGACAACCTCCAGAATGGGAGAAAATATGTACAGATACGCATCTGAGAAGGGACTAATATCCAGAATCTATAAGAAACTTAAATCAACAAGAAACAAAACTAACAACCCCCTTAAAAGTGGCAAAATCCTTAAGCAGACACTTCTCAAAGGAAGACATATAAATGGCCAACAATATATGAAAAAATGCTCAACATCAGTAAACTTCAGAGACATACAAAATAAAACCACAGTGAGATCTTATATCAGTAAGAATGGCTATTATTAAAATGTCAGAAAAATAACAAGTGTTGGCAAGGCTGTAGAGAAAAGGAAAGGCTTACACGGTGTTGGTGGGACTACAAATTAATTCATCCCCTGTGGAAAACAGCTTGGAGATTTTTCAAAGAACTAAAAAGAGAACCTCCATTCTACTTAGCAATCCTATTACTGAGTATATACACCAAGGAAAACAAATCATTCTACCAAAAAGACACATGCTCTCGTATGTTCTTTGGAACACTATGCATAATAATAAAGACATGAAATAAACTGAGGTCTCATCGGTGGTGACTTGGATAAAGAAAATGAGGTATATATACACCATGGAATACTATGCAGCCATGAAAAAGAACGAAATTATGTCCTTTGCAGCAACATGGATACAGCAAGATGCCATTATCCTAAGCAAACTAACATAGAAACAGAAAATCAACACACGTTCTCACTTAGAAGTGCCACTAAATCTTGGGTTCACACAGACATAAAGATGGGAACAGCAGGCACTGGGGACTCCAAAAGGAACAAGAGAGGGGATGAGAGCTGAAAAGCTTCCTATTGGGTACTATGTTCACTATCTGGGTAATGGGATCAATAGAAGCCCAAACCTCAGCACAATGCAAGGCACCCTTATAATAAACCTGAACATGTACCCCCAAAACTGGAATAAAAATTGAAATTAAAAAAATCAGATTTTTTTAAAAAAAGAATACTTTTTCACAGGAATCATTTTAAACATTGCTGTTAAGCCTTTTGCAACAGAGAAAACTATTATTAATAACTGACATGGTTTGGATATTTGTTCCAATTCATCTGTTGAAATGTGAGTCCTAATATGATTGGCACCTAGGGGGAGTTCTTTGTCATGGATCCCTCTTGGATGGCTCGTGCTGTCCTTGCAGTAATGAATGACTTCTCACTCTGCTACTGGAAAATCTGGTTGCTTTAAAGAGCCTGACATCTCTCTCTTATGCTTGCCATGTGACATGCATGCTCTGAATCTTCTTCTGCTATGATTGTAAGCTTCCTGCAGCCTCAGCTGGACCAGAGGCCTGCGCCATGAATCTTATACTACCTGCAGAACCATTCTTGGCCTATAATCATGTATTTGGTCTTAAGTTAGGATAAATCAGCAAAATACTAAAGAACAAACAGGGAGTAGATTTTCATTTATCAATTCAGATTACACACTTACCCAAGAACAACCTGAGGACGAGTCACAAATATGAATCTGAATTGATAACATTAGGATTTTCCCCCTTTACCCTGAATTTCTTTGGGCCACTTCACATTGCATTTTTAGCTAAATGAAGAAATATGGATGTGAATCCATTGCCTGTCCAAGTTTTAGAAACCTTTCTTAGGTTATATATAAATGATTTAGGGGTTCATCTGTCATTTAAAATTATCTGCCTCAATGATCCCTTACAAAAATGCAGATCATCAAGCACAGAGTGAATAAAGATATTCATAGAAGAGAAGAAAATTAACATTAGTTGTCACTACAAACAACCTGTGATTGTCTGCTTTACCACTGCCATCCTCCATTTCTCTTTAACTACTTGCAGGCTGTTCAGTTGAAATTATAATTAAAGGCTATAGTGTTTAAATTCACTTGACTGTCACCTACAGATTTTCCTGATTTAGAAATGTGCCACTATATTTTACACAACAAAAGAAAATTACACAAATAGGCACACAGAGGTGTTAGAAAAAATGCACTATTGACTGGTAATTGTTACACATTATAGCAAAACCAAAAATATAATACTTTAAATAATATAAATCATGTCTAATATTTTCTTTCTCCCAAATCATCCTCTGGTTGATTGGTGTTTTCATCAGCAATATGACATCAGAATAGACCTACAAGGGAATTACAGCAATGCATTTTCCCTAGGGCCACCATTTATACTACAAATTATGAATGCATTATTATTCTGCCACTTTGGTTTTGAAGAGCTCATGTTAATTAAAGGCTAAGAAAGCACACACGCAGTACAATTATTTTTAATTAAGATTAAAATAATGCAGTATGTCAATATAGTCCTTAATGGGAATGATGGCTTAATATGTCACCTCATTTTCTTGTCTATGTAATACAGCCATGTCTAATACTTGTTTTTCATCTCTTACCTTTTAAGGATATAAAGCTCAAGGTTACCAAGAGATCAACTTTATGCCTGAGACGTTGCTGTATACAAGCAATTATGGATTGAACACTCTTATAAGCACTGAACTTTCTAAAATAGATACAAAAATGCATTACACAAGATCCTATGTTTTTAAGAGCTTGAAATCATGTTTTGGGGGAACTCTCAATTTGTTGTTAAAATGAAGGCTAATAATTTTTGTATAAACTGAAGTAAAATAATAATTGGCATAAAGCAAATGAACTGGAAAGATATTCTAAAATAATTATATTTGACTATGATGTTTTTAAAAATATGAAACTTCATAGATTCTTTTCCTTGAAATTTAAAATTAAGAAACTGGAAATTAAAATTTTACTTAAACATAAAGCACAGCTAATCTTTTCTTTTCTTTTTAAAATTTTATAAAAATGAATAATACATTATTGAGTCAAAATTATTTCTTCAATTTAGAATATCTGAAATTTCCCCATGTTCAAAAATTTTATAAAGAAAAGTTGGTGATTTGATGTATTTAACAAATATTGGTATTCAGAAAAAAAAAAAAAAAACACCCAAACTTACAACTCATGGCATTTCTAGGACATAAACATTTCAATCTTGCTGTTGTGCTGTTACATTTGAGGATTTATTTTTCCATGAAATAAAGGATGTCATAAGTATGTAAATGGCAGTTTCCATAAAAAAATAAAACTTTACCTTTTATTTTATCAGTTAGGAGAAAGCATATCTCACACAGAGATGTGCTTGAGTAACATTTTCTTTCAGTCTTTCCATAAGTATAAACCTTAGAGCTGACAAGAGACCTGTTTAATTTTGTCACACCAGCAACTCAGTAGACATTCAAGGCAATGACCACATTCTTCACAACACGTGAGAAAAAGAATCCTCAGGGGACTCTGAGCCTGAATCATTTATAGTAGCAAGCCCCAAATTGACTTCGTTAGGACTCTAGTAGAATAAAAAGACATAAAGTTAACAAAAAAGGAAGTATAATTAAAATCCTTTATTTGTCAGTTTATTTCATTTCAACTGGCCACTTAGCAACTATGCTTGTTTCAGTGGAAAAAGTTCTACTTTTAACATGAGACAATGTTCTTTTCATAGATAGCACCAATAAAATCACATAAGAAAAAATATACAGTGCAGATAAAAACAAAAAGTTCAATGAATGTTGATATTTACCTTAGAGAGCATTCATATTATCTTAATGGGACACCTTAGGAAGATTGCAACTAATAGTTTTGTCAAAACTGTTAAAACAAAAACGAAACCTGAGCATTGGGGAATAATTAATTATATTAATACGTACAAGAAACAGGTACTCTCAATTTTAGGTGGAAATCACCAAAAATGTATTTGGAAAAACTTAAAATCTTCTCAAAATAAACCTAAGCTGCTTTATTCTGTTTTCATTATATGCTAATATAAATTAAAATTGTTATATGCATAAATGTTACTAATATTTTTGTAAGAATACATTATATCATATTCAATTTAAAAAGCAGAATCAACAACAAACAGTTGGTTCTGACTTACTGGATGGAATTGTTTTGTCTGGGTATCCTGTGGCCATATATAACTGACATTCCCTTTAGATCCTCCTTGATTACTTAATATTTCCTAATTTACGTGAGTTGTAGAAATATAGACAGCCTAGTACCAGGCAAAGTATGAGCCCGAGCTACCATTCTTGACTTTCCTGCTCTTTCCTAGCAATTCTGTCTTGTATGCAAATGACACTTTATTTTTTGGCAACATTTAAGAATCTTCAATACTGCTTTTTAAAAAAGTGTTAACTTCTAGATATATTCCCATAGCACTCCATAATGATAGAACAAATAATTCAAATATGATTTTCAATGATAAATATTATCTTTGCTATATTACAATAAGATAATAATATGCATATAATCCTAAACTGAATGTAAACTGGGTGACTCGCTATGTCACCCAGCGGGACTCCATCTCAAAAATAAATAAATAAATAAATAAAAATAAAGTGCAGTGGCACCATCTCGGCTCACTGCAACCTCTGCCTCGTGGGTTTAAGCAATTCTCCTGCCTCAGCCTCCCGGGTAGCTGGGACTACAGGGACACGTTATCACACCAGGCTAATTTTTGTAGTTTTAGTAGAGATGGGGTTTCACCATGTTGGCTAGGCCGGTCTTGAACTTCTGTCCTCAGGTGATCTGCCCACCAAGGCCTCCCAAAGTGCTGGGATTACAGGAGTGAGCCACCATGCCTGGCCTCAAAAAATTCTGTTTATAAAGAGAAGATGTTTCCTTATTTATGGATCAAGAGGAAAGAAAACAAATAACAAAATATATTCCCCAAAGCAAAGATTTCAATAAGTTAAATAAATAAGGATTTTATTTTAATATTTCTGTTTTTAAAATAGTACATTAGAGCACAGTCATTTCTCAAAAAAATAGGAAAACAGTTATTTGTTTCCTTTTTAAAGAATGTTTTCTGAAATTAGAGTGCAACAAATAATAATTAAATGTTGAACTATGATAAAAAGAGTTTTCTTTTCCCAGGGTAGAAGAGTCTGTTTTCCCTTGCAGATAACTAGGAATTGTACAGAAGAAACTTTTAAGTGACTAGAGGAGTAGATCTGTGACCACAGTGGTACATTGCCAAGAATAGATGAAGTGCGGTAGTCATAATTATGCTTTTCACATAATTGAAATAAACTTTCCAAAATGTTTTGAAATGTAACTTCAAAAGTTAATTATTTCATGTATGCTCGCATGATGTGATAACTCCACTTCTTGGTTGTTCATATAGCTATGATTTCATTGGCAAAAAAAAAAAAAAATGAAGGAAATTAATTTCCCATTGAAGAGAAACTATAATTTCATAGAAATAAATTCAACTCAAGTAAACCAAACAACTCCCTTAACGTCATCATTAGGTATTTTTTTTCTACTTTGTCTTATTAAAAAGTTTCCAAATACAAACAAAATGGCACAGATTTAACTCTCAGCTGTCATAGAACTACAGGCATGATTGGTCCATATTCTATAATTTCACTGCTCTCCCTGACACACGACAAGGGCCTTCCATGTATGCTATGAAAATGAGCACAATATCACAATTGTCAAACACATTTGTCAAGTGTTCAGGGCAACCTACAAGCTTCAGTTTATTTGATGCAGTACTTGACTTGGGGACCTTTAAAGTCTGGAGAAAAATGCTTTGACTTAACATGACACATGATAATCTAAGTATCCTGAGAAACATTCAGAGCAAGTGAAAAATATAGTTCTTTTAAATATCTAAAGAGGCACGTTAAAGATAAATTAAATCTGCACCTGCCTAGATGTGGCCTGTAAGTGATTTTCTTCTTGTTATTTTTTACTCTGCAGTTATGTGACTTCAAGAATATTTGTACTACATTATTTTTTTCCTCTCAGAATCAAAAGTTAATATTTTTCTTTGGAAGAGGTAAATCACATGAAAGTGTTTTAAGGACTTTAAATGGCAGTTTTACTTGCTAGGTACTTATTGTGAAAATGTCTCAGAAATAGCCAACACTTTATGTTAAATATCAGTCATAAGAGTGGGTCATTTAAACTCATTAAACTTTTACGATGCAGACTGTTTATTGAAAGAAGTGCTGGAATTAATTGATCTTTTACAATTTTGGATTTTGGATGTTTTGTTCGTTTGAGACAGTCTCACTCTGTGGCCCAGACTGGAGTGCAGTGGCATAATGGTAGCTTACTGCAGCCTCAAACTCATGGGCTCAAGCAGTCCTCATCCCTTGGCCTCCCAAATCGCTAGGATTACAGGTGTAAGCCATCACACCCAGCCTGATTTTTTAAAAAATTTACATTAAGAACAATTATTTTTGTTTTTGACTCGTGAAAATTGTCTCTGTTCTAAAATGGCTCTTAACACTTGTACTATACATAAATCGTTGTGCAGCCAGATACAGGGGAAATAGAAATTTGAACTAGAAGTTAGAGAATTTGAGTTCAAGCTTTGAGTCTATAACCTTAGGTGTGTGATCTTGTTTCTATAGTGTAATCTGTGTGGGTTCAGTTTTTTCTTGTGTGTAACAGGAATTTCTTTCCCTACTCAGATGATTCCTGTGAGAATTAAATAAGAAAGTATAAGTAGAAGAGACATTTTACAAAGTTCTCCAATTAATATAATGGACTCATTTAGATAATTGAAGGCATTTCTAATATTGTAGAATTATTATCAGAATAACAATTCAGTTTATATAGGATTTCATTAATAAATATCAACAATGTTGTGTTTGATCATCTACTGACTCAGAAGACATAGGGCTGTATTTGTAAATAAAATCTGCATATCAGCTGGGTTCATTAGTGCTTTTTTCTTCCCCTAAATTTTGCATGTATCATCTCTCTCTCTCTCTCTCTGTCTCATACATGTGAAATAATTTTTAGAGGGATACCAATTTAAAGTTATTTTTATCTAAATTATTATTATTATTATTTGAGACAGAGTCACACCCTGCAGCCAGGGGCCAGGCTGGAGTGCAATGGCACGGCCTCTGCTCACTGCAACCTCCACCTCCCGGGTTCAAGCAATGCTCCTGCTTCAGCCTCCCAAGTAGCTGGGACTGCAGGCACGCACCACCACGCCCAGCTAATTGTGTGTGTGTGTGTGTGTATTTTTTAGTAGAGACGGGGTTTCACCATGTTGGCCAGGATGGTCCCGATCTCTTGACCTCGTGATCCGCCTGCCTCGGCCTCCCAAGGTGCTGAGATTACAGGCCTGAGTCACTGCACCTGGCTGTTTATCTAAATTATTAATGTTAATGTATTGATGTTTACAATGGCAAAAAGTAGAGTTTAGTCTATTTCAAAACATAAATGTATATTTAACTTATAAATATAGTAAATGAAAAATTGTAACACTTTACCATATAATTACAGAAGGAAACTACTTAGATGTTATCAATATATCAGTCTAAACGGATACAATGTAATATAAATCAATGAATCCTCTTATTTTAGGAATTCCATTCTCCGTTAGTCCAATCACTTTGGAGCAGTTATTTTTACTTAGTCATTTTTAGTAAGACAGAATTTATTTCACATTGCTATAAACACAGATGCCTTCAGTCTTCAATTTCAAGTTATAAAAAGAGAGGATTTGAAGTAAGATAAGGTTTATATTCCTCTTTCTTAACATTATATTAGTTTTAATTACTCTGAAATAACAAAACTAAAACTGTGATATTTTATTTGTTGAATAGATATGACCCTTGGGTAGGAAATGCAAAAGATTCTGAAGAAATTACCTGGGAAATTACATAAATAAATATAGACAGTATACAGAAAAATAATAATTTTAGTAGTGATGTTTAGAAAAACATTTTAGTTATTGAAAGAAGTTCCATTGTAATTTTATTTTTTTACTAAAGCTTACATGTATGAGGAACAAACATAACCTCAGTCCTCACTTGGTATTACCAAAGTAAAGAAACAGAATAAATAATAAAACCACCTAAAGCATCTCACCATCCCCCGAAAGGCCTGCTTCTGAAAAATCCAGAGGCTGACAACTAATTTTGTATTTCAGACATTCCCATTATGGCTACCACGTTTAGGGATCTTAATATGTTTCAGCATCTGTTTTTAAAAACATTAAATCTGTAACCTATATTTTTAAATATAAGTAAACATTATCTCTATCTTGTCAAATATTCAGAATTAGGAAAAAGAAGTACTTCAACATTAGGGGAAACTAATTTTATTTACATGTGGATTTCTTTCCCTCACCTGACAGTCAATATGAATTTGAGCAAGGTATAATTTGAGCAAGCAGCCCTCAGCTTAGTAGAGTCAACTTTGTCCTCACTAAGATGTGTGTGTGACATTTAATGGCCTTGACTGAAGAAAGAAGGATTCATCATAATGTGAATACAGAAAAATTTTATTTCTTTATTACTTTCAGATAAAATTCTATCTAAATTGCATTCTGATGTACAAAGTATCTTTTAAAAACTGTTATATCCATCATATTCTGGGTAATATATTAATAACAAAAATAAAGAAATAAGCGGAATTAAGTTAAATGTTATATCTAGTGTAAAATGGGGTGTTAAATCAGCAGGAGCAAAATGAACAACATTTTATACTCACTAAAAAGGGGACTGATGGGAAAATTATCTTAGAAAAGAATAAGATCCCATTTGTTAGATAACTTTGTGTTAGGCATTAAATGCATGGTTTTCT
>PVKP010012202.1:0-59083 GCA_004027715.1 Plecturocebus donacophilus | reverse complement strand
AAAAAAAAAAAAAAAAAAAAACAAAACACACAATGCTGGCCAGGCACGGTGGCTCACGCCTGTAATCCCAGCACTTTGGGAGGCCAAGGCAGGTGGATCATGAGGTCAGGAGTTCAAGACCAGCCTGACCAATATGGTGAAACCCCATCTCTACTAAAAATACAGAAATTAGCCAGGCATGGTGGTGCTCCTATAGTCCCAGCTACTCGGGAGGCTGAGGCAGGAGAATCACTTGAACCCAGGAAGTGGAGGTTGCAGAGACCTGAGATCATGCCTCTGCACTCCAGGCTGGACAACAGAGGGGACTCCATCTCAAACAAACAAACAATAAAACATAATGCTTGGAAAAATTAAGACACCTACCTTAAATGGAAGGGCTATATTTTTTTTAAAGTATTTTTTACAATTTTAAGAAACAAGCTGAGAAGCAAAATTTACTTTGAGGAACTCCATGTAATCATTTTCCTATCATGAATCACTTTACCTACTAGTGACATATTTGTTTAATTCTATAAATTATACATAATAATGATGACATGATTTCTTTGTTAAAAACTTGATGAAAATGAGTACTTGCTAAAATGTTCTAATAACTATAGGCAAATCAAGCAAAGTAGCTTTACAATTAAAGCAAAATTAAATGGACACTCCTTAAGCTCTATTTTCTCATGCCTGCAGTGATGTATATATACCACTTAACTCACTCCTATTTACTTAGGAGAAAAATGTTAAAAACTTTTTTGGAGACTATAATCAACGTATATTTTGTGAGCATAGATCCACATAAATGCTTGCCATTCAAATCTTTTCTTTGATGTAAAATATCCTTAAAGTGTTTACCATAATTATATTGCTTGTTGTGCTGTGCTATTATTCTAAGATTATTGTGCGTGAGCGCATGCGCACGTGTGTGTGTGTGTGTGTGTGTGTGTGTGTGTGTGTGTGTGTATGTGTGTATTCTGGGATAAAGCAGATAAATAAATACATTGAAATCTCTGAGACCTGTGATTGTCAGCATGGTAAAAAGAAGGAACAGACGTAAGATAGATGATGTAAAATTAAAACCTGTTAGCCCTGGATTTGAACTGAAGGTTTCAGTTTGAACTCATAATGATTTCCTAATGAAACAACATACATAGTATATATTGTCTATATACCAGCTCTGTCCACTATAAAGCCCAAGAAATAAAGACCAATCCAGTAGCAATGAGCAGTCATGGTGCTACTATTATGATCTCTTAACTGTTACAAGAAACTGACGTTCTTTGGAGAAATGTCTGAATCTGGGTCTGCCTCAGAATATGTACAAAAAACCCTGAAACATCCCATAATACCAGGAAACAAAGAAGCTATCAAGGATTATTAAGGGCATGTCAAAAGAACTCAAAGCTGGTTTGAAGAGGTTCCCATAGGCCAAAATAGGAAATATGAGAATAAGGATGTAATTTTAATAAACTAAAATACTTCAAGTGTGTTTAAGTCTATAAGTTAATATGTAAATATTAATAATAAGCAACTCCCCAATCCCCATATATCCAAAGAGACACCTCAAAAAGGAGAGCTCAGGCTGACATCTGGCAAGTATCCTGTGGAACAAAGATAACAGAAGAAGAAACTGGCAGCAACCCTTACTGTTCTGCAGCTGCCACAGGTGATCCCCAGGCAAGCAGGGTCTGGAGTGGACCTCCAGCAGTCCTACAGCAGAGGGGCCTGAATGTTAGAAGGAAAACTAAGAAACAGAAAGAAATAGATTCAACATCAACAAAAAGGATGTTCACTCAGAGACCCCATCCAAAAGTCACCAATTGCAAAGACAACAGGTAGATAAAGCCACAAAGATGGGAAGAAACCAGCACAAAAACGATGAAAACACCCAAAACTAGAACGCCTCTCCTCCTCCAAGGGATCACAACTCCTCACCAGCAAGGGAACAAACCTGGATAGAAAATGAATATGATGAGTTGACAGAAACAGGCTTCAGAAGGTGGGTAATAACAACACCCACCTTCGTTTAGCTTCTCTGAGTTAAAAGAACATGTTCTAACCCAATGCAAAGAAACTAATAACTTTGAAAAAAGGTTAGATGAAATGCTAATAAGAATAAACAGCTTAGAGAAAAATACAAATGACTTGATGGAGCTGGAAAATACAACATGAGAATTTCATGAAACATATACAAGTTTGAATAGCCGAATCGACCAAGCAGAAGAAAGGATATCAGAGACTGAAGATCAACGCAATGAAATAAAACGAGAAGGCAAGATTACAGAAAAAGAGTGAAAAGAAATGAACAAAGCCTCTTAGAAATATGGGATTATGTGAAAAGACCTAATCTACATTTGATAGGTGTACCTGAATGTGACAGAGAGAATGAATCCAAGCTGGAAAATACTCTTCAGGATATTATCCAGGAAAACTCCCCCAACCTAGCAAGCTAGGCCACCATTCAAGTCCAGGAAATACAGAGAACACCACAGAGATACTCCTCAAGAAGAGCAACCACAAAGCACATAATTGTTAGATTCACCAGGGTTGAAATGAAGGAAAAAATGCTAACAGCAGCCAGAAAAAAAAGTCAAGTTACCCACAAAGGGAAGCCCATCAGACTCATAGTTGATCTCTTGGCAGAAACCCTACAAGCCAAAAGAGAGTCAGGGCTAATATTCAACAACCTTAAAGAAAAGAACTTTCAACCTAGAATTTCATATCCAGCCAAACTAAGCTTCATAAGTGAAGAAGAAATTAAATCCATTATGAACAAGCAATTGCTGAGAGATTTTGTTATGACCAGGCCTGCCTTACAAGAGCTCCTGAAAGAAGCACTAAACATAGAAAGGAATAACCAGTACCAGCCACTCCAAAAAAGTACCAAATGGTAAAGAACATTGACACAATGAAGAAACTGCATCAACTAACGGGCAAAACAACCAGCTAGCCTCAAAATGGCAGGATCAAATTCAAACATAACAATATTAACCCTAAACGTAAATGGGCTAAATGCCCCAATCAAAAGACACAAACTGGCAAACTGGATAAAAAGCCAAAACCCATTGGTGTGCTGTATTCAGGAAACCCATCTCATGTACAAGGACACACATAGGCTCAAAATAAAGGGATGGAGGAAGATTTAGCAAGCAAATGGAGAGCAAAAGAAAGCAGGAGTTGCAATTCTCGTATCTGATAAAATAGACTTTAAACCAACAAAGATCAAAAGAGACAAAGAAGGGCACTGCATAATGGTAAAAGGATCAATGCAACAAGAAGAGCAAAGGAAACTAAATATATATGCACCCCATACAGGAGCATCCAGATACATAAAGCAAGTTCTTAATGACCTACAAAGAAACTTAGTCTCCCACACAATAATAGTGGAAGACTTTAACACTCCACTGTCAATATTAGACAGATCAACAAGACAGATAATTAACAAGGATATTCAGGACTTGAATTCAGATCTGGACCAAGCAAACCTAACAGACATCTACAAAACTCTCCACCACAAATCCACAGAATCTACATTCTTCTCAGCACCACATCACACCTACTCTAAAATTGACCACATAATTGGAAGTAAATCACTCCTCAGCAAATGCAAAAGAACAGAAGTCATAACAAGCAGTCTATCAGACCACAGTGCAATCAAAGTAGAACTCAGGATTAAGAAACTAACTCAGAACTGCACAACTTCATGGAAACTGAACAACTGGCTCTTGAATGTCGACTAGATAAACAATGAGATGAAGGCAGAAATAAAGCTGTTCTTCAAAACCAACGAGAATGAAGACACAGTATACCAGAATCTCTGGAACACATTTAAAGCAGTGTCTAGAGGAAAATTTATAGCAATACATGCCCATATAAGAAGCAAGGAAAGACCTAAAATCAACACCCTATCATTAAAATTGAAAGAGCTAGAGGAGCAAGATCATAAAAAATCAAAAGCTAGCAGAAGACAAGAAATAACTAAGATCAGAGCAGAACTGAAGGAGACAGAGACATAAAAAACCCATTAAAAAAAATCAAGAAATCCAGGAGCTGGTTTTTTGAAAAGATCAACAAAATAGACAGACTGCTAGCCAGATTAATAAAAAAGAAAAGAGAGAAGAATCAAATAGATGCAATAAAAAACGATAAAGGGGATATCACCACTGATTCCAAAGAAATACAAATTACCATGAGAGATTAATACAAACAACTCTATGCACATAAGCCAGTAAACCTGGAAGAAACTGATAAATTCCTGGATACTTGCACCCTCCCAAGCATAAACCAGGAAGAAGTTGAAACCCTGAATAGATCAATAACAAGTGCTGAAGTTGAGGCAGCAATTAATAGCCTACTAACCAAAAAAAGCCCAGGTCCAGAGGGGTTTACAGCTGAATTCTACCAGATGTACAAAGAGGATCTGGTACCACTTCTTCTGAAACTATTCCAATCAATGCAAACAGAGTAAATCCTTCCCAAATCATTTTAAGAGACCAACATCATCCTGATACCAAAACCCAGCAGACACTCAACAAAAAAATAAAACTTCACACCAATATCCATGATGAACATAGATGCAAAAATCTTCAATAAAATACTGGCAAACCGATTGCAATGGCACATCAAAAAGCTTATTCATCACAACTGGGTAGGCTTCATCCTGGGGATGCAAGGTTGTTTCAACATAAGCAAGTCTATAAATGTAATTCACCACATAAACAGCATTAAAGACAAAAACCACATGATTATCTCAATAGAAGGCCAGAGAACACTTTCGCCAAAATTCAACAGCCCTTTATGCTAAAAACTCTAAATAAACTAGGTATTAATGGAACGTATGTCAAAATAATAAAAGGTATTTACGAGAAACCCACAGACAATATCATACTGAATGAGCAATAACTGGAAGCATTCCCTTTGAAATCTGGTACAAGACAAGGATGCCCTCTCTCACCACTCTTATTCAGTATAGTATTGGAAGTTCTAGCCAGAGCAATCAGGCAAAGAAAAAGAAATAAAGGGTATTCAGTTAGGAAATGAGAAAGTCAAATTGGCTGTATCTGCAGACGACATGCTTGTATATCTAGAAGACCCCATCATCTCAGCCCCTAATCTCCTTAAACTGATAAGCAACTTCAGCAAAGTCTCAGGATACAAAATCAATGTGTAGAAATCACAAGCATTCCTATACACCAATAAGAGACTAAAAGAGAGCCAAATCAAGAGCGAACTCCCATTCACAATTGCTACAAAGAGAATAAAATACCTAGGAATACAGCTAACAAAGGATGTAAAGGACTTCTTCAAAGAGAACTATGAACCACTGCTCAAGGAAGTAAGAGAGGAACACAAACACATGGAGAAACATTCCATGTTCATGGTTAGGAAGAATCAATATTGTGAAAATGGCCATACTGCCAAAAGTAATTTATAGATTCAATGCTACCCCCATCAAGGTACCTAAGACCCTCTTCACAGAACTGGAAAAATTCACCTTAAACTTATATGGAACCAAAAGAAAACCTGCATAGCCAGGACAATCCTAAGCAAAAAGAACAAAGCTGGAGGCAGCTGGCTACCTGACTTCAAACTATACTACAAGGCTACGGTAATCAAAACAGCATGGTACTGGTACCAAAACAGAGATGTAGACCAATGGAACAGAACAGAGGCCTCGGAGGCAATGCCACACATCTACAACCATCTGGTCTTTGACAAATCTGACAAAAAAAAAAGCAATGGGGAAACGATTCCCTGTTTAATAAATGGTGTTGGAATAACTGGCTAGCCATGTGCAGGAAACAGAAACTGGACCCCCTCCTAACACCTTACACTAAAATTAACTCCAGATGGATTAACAACTTAAACATAAGACTTAACACCATAAAAACTCTAGAAGAAAACCTAGGCAAAACCATTCAGGACATTGGCATAGGCAAGGACTTCATGACTAAAACAACAAAAGCATTGGCAACAAAAGCCAAAATAGACAAGCAAGATCTAATTAAACTCTAGAGTTTCTGTACAGCAAAAGAAACAATCATTAAGGTGAACTGGCAACCAACGGAATGGAAAAAAATTTTTGCAATCTACCCAACTGACAAAGGGCTAACCAGAATCTACAAAGAACTAAAGCAGATTTACAAGAAAAAACAAACCCATTCAAAAGTGGGCAAAGGACATGAACAGACACTTTTCAAAAGAAGATACATATTAGACCAACAAACATATGAAAAAATGCTCACCATCACTGGTCATTAGAGAAATGTCAATCAAAACCACATTGAGATAACATCTCACGCCAGTTAGAATGGTGATCATTAAAAAATCTGGAGACAACAGATGCTGGAGAGGATGTAGAGAAATAGGAACACTTTTACACTGTTGGTGGGAGTGTAAATTAGTTCAACCATTATGGAAGACAGTGTGACAATTCCTCAAGGACCTAGAAATAGAAATTCCATTTGACTGAGCAATCCCATTACTGGATATATATCCAAAGGATTATAAATCGTTCTATTATAAAGACACATGCACACATATGTTCATTACTGTTTACAATAGTAAAGACCTGGAACCAACCCAAATGCCCACTGATGATAGACTGGGTAAGGAAAATGTGGCACATATACACGATGGAATATTATGCAGCCATAAAAAATGACGAGTTTGTTTTCTTTGTAGGGACATGGATGAATCTAGAAACCATCATTCTCAGCAAACTGATACAAGAATAGAAAAATCAAATATGGCATGTTCTCACTCATAGATGGGGGTTGAACAATGAGAACACATCGACACAGGGAGGGGAGCAGCACACACTGCGGTCTGTTGTGGGGGACTAGGGGAAGGACAGCAAGGTGAGGGGAGGATGGGGAGGGATAACATGGGGAGAAATGCCAGATATAGGTGATGGGGGGTATGGAGACAGCAAACCACATTGCCATGTATATACCTATAGTATTGGAAGTTCTAACCAGATCTGCACATGTACCCCAGAATCTAAAGTACAATAAAAAATCTATCTATTAAAAAATAAATAAATAAATAAATCATCCATTCTGCTTATTTCTAAAACACTGGCATAGTTGTCTTCTCCTGTCTGGTTGGAGTACTCAGTGAAGAAACCAGACAGAAATAGACTCAGTGAAAAAGAAAAGTACCCACCATAAACCAAAACCATATTTCAGTTTCTTTAACTCTCATTTTGGTAACTCTACCAATCAAATGAGACCCTGAAAATTAACTTTATCGAATGAGTAAAATTACCTAGTAATTTTCCCACTATACAGTTTTCTTTGTCATGGCCAAGAAGAAAATGATCTCCCAAAGCTTTTCTCTCCCAGTTCTTATAAAATTTACACATATGTGATGTGTTGTCTCCCTGAAAGCTCATAGCAAAAGTCAATGTGAAATAAACACATAAAAACATGAACCAACTACATACTAAGCTCTTCTCTGATACCCCCACAAATGACTCTAGGACTTATAGTTATGTCTGGGCAATACCCTGAGGGCTGACTCTACGTAATGAAAAACCAAATACATCTCATTAATTGCATTGCTCTGGGCTAGTGAGAGACCAAAAATTTCCAAAGCCCTTTGTAAACAGGTGTCATATTCATATAGAATAGTGAGACACAGGACCACATTTCTTTGAAGCACCCTACCTATTCCTTTCATCTCTACTGCCTGCCATTTTGGACAGTCTATGCTACATTTATTCAAATCTCACCTTTGGGATTCTTCTTGCTAACTCATACAGTAGGAGAAACTAGTATTTCATGGCTATTTCTGTCTTATATTTCATATGAAGCTGTGTAGTTTTGGTGCTCGGAAGTAGAAAATGTTAAATTCAGATGAACCCACATTACCGATAGGAGAGCTGATCCACCTAGGATTTTAAAATAATCATCAGCATTCAAATTACATCCAGAGATAACAGAAACTGCACCCCTTAAGCACATACCGCTAATTGGTTAAAAGCTTAGATTTGATAATATTGAATAGTGAAATACATACATTTTGAAGAAATTAGAATGCTAATATTGAAACTTACAGATGCTCAATTTATCCATGATATTGCACAAATAAGCAAAATTAACAGACAATTTAAAACTTTAGCCGTTGGTTTCAATATCTTTCTTCAGCAGTTCTTTATTAGAGCTAGATATATGAACCAAGATTGATTGATTTGTAATTCCTGTTTTCTCCATTTTAATAGTTATCTTTCTAAAGAGGAGGAAAAAATGGCACGTAATCCAGTTACAGGAGAGATGAGGGAGATGGAAAGGAAGCAAAGAGAGGAAGTAGAAGGAAGGGGAGGGGAAAGAATGAGGCTTCAAGAAAAAAAGTAGGAAGTATAGTTTACAGAATGCTACAGAAAAAATATGTATGTAATAAAAAATGCAAATTGGTTTTTGGATAATTGAATGAATGGTATTTATACCTAATTTCTTTAAAATAGTCCAACTGCTAATAATTTTAAGTGACATATAATTTCAATATGGTATTCTGCTAAGCATGTTAGATACCAGGTTACGATGTTCAGGATCACAGTGCCTATTTGCATGCGAGAAGCTACATAATCTTACTGGAGAATAAATAGCCTGTTCTGTTTGTGGTCTCGGGGAAAATTTTGGCAAAATTCCCAGAGGAGTTTAGACTAATGCATAGTCCTTAAGATCCTTACCATTACTAGGTTTTGAAGCAGACATGTGTAGACTTCCTCTTCCAGCTGAAATCCAACTTAATCAATAGCAAATGGAACAAAATAAGAAAAGATCTAAAGATACCTTGGGGAAGTATCCAATGTTTCTTGGAGACTCAAACCAATCAGAATTGAAAGAACAGAAGGTAGTATAGGCGGAATAAATGAGACCTCAGGCTGGCTCATCAAGTAATCATAATAGTCAAAACATATAACAATCAGCTTAAAAAAATAACTGTTCATTTCATATCCTGCAAAAGGAATCAGCAAAGATTTAGCATAAAAGATAATAAAAGACAATAAAGCTGCTTCAGAGAGGACTCACCTGTCTTTTCCAGTTTCCTTCTTAAAAACTCCATCACAGTAACTCATGCGCTTCTCTGTGGTCACATATATTTGGGCATTCGGATAGACATCAACTGTCTTTTTCAACATGTTGTAAACGATGCCATTGCCGTCTTTCCTCATATTGCGGAAAGGGCCCCAAATGACATAAATAGTAGTATTCGCTTCCTTGAAAAAATAATCAGGGTTTTTTAGCAAAAGAGGAACGCTGGTATGGGACACAACTCGAATCATGGTCATGCGCCCAACATCTTCTTCATAACCCTTGGTGGGGGCATTGTTCATTCTCCAAATGCAGGAAGATCGATCTATCTCATTTCCCACCTTCTGGCCAACCATCTGACCTGAGTTTGACACTATGGCACAAAGGTCACAGTCCAGTTGCAAAGGCTGAAAAATAGAGAAAGAAGGCATGCCAATTAGTAAATTCCACTTAATCAAATAAGTTCCTCTTTTAAAACAAAAGCTCAGATACTGTATAATTACAATACAGAAATATCTCTTCAGTACCTACAAATACCAAACCCACAGTCTCTGCCACAGATTATCAAGTTAACAGCATGCTTCCATTAAGAAAGAAAACGTATACTGTCAAAAAATAATTTTAATTTCTACAATCCCCATGTGCTGGTTTAAAATTATAGCCAAACAATAGTTATTTGTTTTCCACTCTAAATGATAAATATTTTTATTCAGAACTGTAATTTCAGGTGAAATAAGAAAATATGAAAAGATTTGATCTTTGTAATAAGGTTGGTGGCTATAAAAGAAATGCAAAAGAAGCATATCTGGGGGTCAATTATGCATTTTACTTATAAGCATGAGTGGTTATAAGCAACTGATAAACATATGAAGAGTTCAGCAAACAATGAGGTTATGAAAAAGATTTTCAGAACCCGTAACCATTTAAGGTGAGTCCCAGGCTAGATGCAATATTACAGAGACCCTTCAGAGATTCCTTCAAGTCATCATGTTAATTGGCTTTTGTGTTTACGTTTATTCTAGATGGATAAGGAAAGGCCTTCTTTCAGATGGGAAGGCATCTACACAGCCTCTAGAGCTAGTCTAAGTCCCCTTCTCCCTTTTTATTTAACCACGGAGATAACAGAGACTCCGAGAAGCTAAGCATCACCTTTTAGGAGTTGGAGATGATAAAGTTGCAGTGTTAGATTCAAATCTAGATCCTCTAACTCTAAGCCCACTGCCCTTTCCATTATCCTTTGCTTTCGTTTCTCCTAAAACAACCAAATTACTTTTGTTGCTTCCCTCTAACACAGTCACCCTTTCTTTTAAAACAGTAATAAGGAAGCAACATGCTTTGTTGAGATACATCTTTCTCATCTCTCTTCTATGAGATTCCACATTTTGTATCTGACATTTGATCCTGAATGTTAATTGTGCCTGTTGGTGAGGAGTCTCTCTCAACTTGGTACTGTCCTTCTTTTACGGATTGTGTTGGAGTGTATTGTTTAATTATGTCTGTCCAACTAGACAGTAAACTATGTCAGAACGATGTCTATCTTCATTTTAACCCTACTCCCCCGAAGTCCCTGGAATACATTAGGGGATCAATTGGTTAAATTAGAAAATGAAAGCAATTGAATTAAAATAATTACATCGGGATGTAAGATACTGCATAAAAATCAACTGGCTAATCATCATACAACTGTAACAGATCACTGTTCCTATCAATGGTAGGCACTCACAGCAGTCATAGAGCACCTATGTGTCAGGCACAGTTCCAGCAGTTAGAGTTCAGCTGTGAAAACTATAAACAAAAATCCTTGTCCTCATAGAGCCTATATTCAAGTTGGGTGCAGGAGAAAGGCAATAAATAAACTCTCATACTATATAATGTTAAATGTTGCTAAGTACTAAACAGAAAATTAAAGCAAGAAAGGAGGTTAGGAGGTATGTGTGTAAGTGTGTGTAAGTGTGTGTGTGTGTGTGTGTGTGTGTGTGTGTGTGTGTGTTGCTGGAGTAATCAAAAAAAGATCTTGCTGAGAAAATAATATTTGAGGAAAGACTTGAATGAAGTGAAAGAGTTGGCTATGAGCATATTTAGGAGAAAAGAATTCCTGCAGAGCACATGCAAAAGCCAATGCAAATACCCTGAGGTAGGAAAGGAGTAAAAGGAAGAGCAATGTAGCCTGGCAGAGCCAGTGTGGACAGCCAAGTAGATACTGGGGCCAGACACACAGCAGGGGAGAAATCACTCAGGGCCTTTCATTTTGTGCGAGATGAAGTGCCACTGAAGGGCTCTGGACAGAGGAATGACTGAACTGAGTTACATTTTAACAGCTTTGGCAGCTGTGTGGAAAGCTGATAAAAATCAGGCCAGGGTTGAAGCAGGGGATTAGGCTGCTGCTAAAATCCCAGCAAGAGAGGACAGTGATGTGGGTCGTGCTGAGTAACAAAGGAGACGGAGAGAAGCTGCTCATGTTCTGGAAATATTCCGAAGGTACAACCTATTGAATTGGTCATAGATTGAAGGTGGGATGTGAAATAAAGAGAGGAGTCACAGACAGATAGCTCCAGGTTTTCAGCCTGAGCAACTGGGAGGCTGAAATTTCCTTCAACCGAGGAGAGAAGCTTTTGGGAGAACAGGATCTGGGAGGAAGATCAGGAGCTCATTCATTTTCAGACCATTTAGATTTGAGGTGCCTGAACGCAGACTCTTAAATCAAATGTTATAACAAACTATTCAAACAGCTTTAAAAACGTTTTCCCCCAAATTAGTAAAGTAATATGGGAAACTTGAAAAACTAAAAAGAATAGATAAAATGATTTTTAAAAACTTCCCATATTCTCATCACTCAACAATACTACACCTATTTTTGTCGTATTTTTTCCCTTCTACAGATATTATTTTAGACAGGTTGAGAAATACCATTTATACAATTTGTCCACCTTGGTTTTTCACTTAATGAGACACTGTTAACCAAAAATCATCAACATCTCCATGTCAGCCCTTAGAGATAGTTTTAATGCCTGCTCAAGATTCCATTATATGGATATACCATATGTACCAATTTGCCTACTGCTGGGCTATTATCTGTTTTTTTTTCTACTATAAAAAAGTGCTTTGATGAATATCTTTGTGCTTCCTGCTGTATTTTTATGCTAACAGTTATTACATTAACTTAGTTTCTTTGATTTCATTTTTATTTGCGCTCCTGTAAAATGTGCTAGATTGACAAAGGCATCTGTTTATTTCAAATGTCAAAGATAAAACTTTTGAAGAAAACTTGACTTGCAGAATGCACAAAGGCCCATTTAAGACAACAGAGTTGTCTTAAAACTCTGCTATTAAAGGGACTGTTCATCACCCCCGCCACAGTAAGGTTTCTCAACTAATGTGAGTAGCAGGTGGTCCAGGCACCAGATGAGAATAGGTCCATACAAGGTGAGTGAGTGTATTAGGACATAAAAACAGGGTTTTATAGGTTAGTGCCATAGTGAAGACTTCACCAATGACCGAAATGGAGGCACAAGGAGATGCCCTTTGGGGACAGGCATTGATTTGAGACCCTTCCTTGTCCTCTTAGGAACCTTCTTTTAGACAACAGGGAAGATAATATTTTTCTTGCCAGACGATTTGCAGCAGAGCCTGACATCTATTACTCTTAGCTGAGTCCTCCAATTCACTTAGAGTCATGCAAATCAATGCCTGATTTAAATTGTGTGTGTCATATGGCATACTCCAACTTATCACCATGATGCATATGGTGCGGGGGGTTACATTCCATTTACTATTCCAAGAAGTTGCTTCATTGTATAATAAAAGCATGGTTGGGGTATAGCCTCCACAAATTTAAACGATCAAAAATAAGAAAAAGAAAAGGACTTGGATGTGTTCTAATCTATAAAATGCAGCAAATTACATTGGATTTCCTAGTCATTATAGTGCATTAGCCAGATCTGCTGTAACAAGGCTTAATTTAACTAATAAGAATCAGCATACTGGTCTCACTTGACAATTGTAACCTCTAAAAGTGATCAATTAAGACATCACAATCTGTTTCGTGACAACATATTGGGATGCCACAGCTGTGCAGATTATGAGGTCAGCAGCTAACTAACAACTTGAGGGCAAACATTGGGAACAACAGCCTCTTGTTTATGTCACAAATATGTCATTGGCAGAGTACTATGAATGCAACGGCTTTGAGGGTAGATGGTGGTCTATAAAATTGCCACTGTGATTTTGTTTAACTATTCACTTGGCCCTACTGTCATCATGGCCATCATCTCAAGAGATGTTTATACTTCTTGGTCGATACTTCTGGGTAATAGCTTTGCCTAGCTCTCTGCCTTCCTGAATAAGGTACCAGGAGACATGGATGAACATGATAATTGCTCTATTTTATCACTTGCAGGAACCATTTTTTAAGTATGACAAGAGTGTGGGGCCAGATGAATGAAACATTCCTTATCATACTCAGGAGCCTCAGGTAGCACAACAAGCTTGCTTGCAAAGCCCAAGGGACTCATTTATACATCTGAAGGCACCTTCAAACTACAGTATGCCATGATAAAAAGAAAAAAATACCTAGGCACAAATGGACAATTTGACCCCAAATCTGCTCTTATCTAGTTATCCCAGTTTCTTTTATTAGCTTTATTGCTATGTCTTTTGATCTCAACTTTCTCTGTTAAAGTGTACTGCTATTTTTTGAACTCATTTATATCATTTGATTTGGGGCTTTGCTTGAGCATTTATTCCATATGTCTCCACTCACTCAGTTCTGCTTCAGTAAGCAGTTACTCTTTCTTTCTAGATTGAGGCCCTAGATTTTCTAAGACCTTTAAGATTTATCCAGTTCCACTTTATCAAGCCCCATTTAAATTTTGAATTCTCCTTTTATAGTTGAATTGTCTCTATTTTTTTTTATTAAAAGCAAACTTGTCTTCTTCATCTTGTCTCTTGTACACTCAAAACATTTTTGAAAACATCTTGTACATTCAAAATACTTTCACTGGGCTTGGGCTGCGTCTATAAACTGAGAGCACCACAGACATTCAGCCAACCCTGTCTGGGCCCCTATGTCTTTGTTAAAGAAAGCCCACAAATGTCAAACACTTCCTTTTATTTAAGATCTAAAATATTGATTTTCTTTTATGGTAGCAACACTATATTTGTTTTGGCTATTTTTTTCCTCTGAAAAAGTATACTAACTCTATACCAGCACTTTTGGTTTCAAAACAATCAGCTTGGGAGGAGTTAAGAATTTGGTGACATCTATTGAATAATCACATATTTTTTATTTAGTAACTATTTAGTGTGCAAGGCACTGTGAAGGGTAAAATAATTTTAAAGTTCTAATCAGAGAAAACTTAATACACAGTGCTTAGCTGTATGGAGGAGTCATGATCAACAAGAGTCAATGCCTATGCTGTTTTAGGGGCCTAAGGGATTGCCTTGAAATACAAGTCATTTTCTCTGCTAAAATGAATCTTGACATTTTGCCACCTTACAAGAAAAATGACTTGATTACTGGGTGGGGCACAGGTAGAGGGTAAGACAGAGAGGACAGGAAGAAACAGTACCAGAGAGACCTATAAGTATAGTGTAGTATATTTTTTGATATATACATGATTGAAAGCCTATTATGGGTCAGTCGTCTTTCTCTGTACTCTATTACATTATTCCACATAATTTTCATGGTAGACTTTTCAAGTTATTTTATTTTCCATTACAGAGTTGAGAAAGTTGAGATAAACGTGATGTCCAACCTTTATTTCAGGTTGAAAAGAAGAGCAAATGTTATCTTTCAGAAAATGCACTCACAGCAGCATTAGGAAATGTGGAATATCAAAGAAATAATTACTGATTTTCATGATTCTTAATATACATACATGCATAAACCTCAAATCTTGTTCACTATTATATTTAAATTATTTTAATTAAATTATAAATTAATGCTTTAAACGTGCTTAAAATCAGTAATTTCACCAAAATTATTTGCATGTGAGCATAAACAAACTCTCCTCTTTGGCAGTAGTGCTAGCATGGCATAAAAAATTATTAAAAATGTTTTTCTTGATATTTTCAGCTTGAAATATGGCTGAAATTTCAGTCTAAGATAAACTAATCATGACCAATTTTATTAGCTTTTAAATGGTCCTCCACATCTGCCTACTCAATCTGCTTTTCAAACTGTTTCTTTCACATCAGCAGTGAAAGATTCTCAAACAATAAATAATTAACATCCATGTCAGGGGGGAGAAAAAGACCATGGCAGATGATATTATTTTCTAAATTGGTCTTTAGGACTAAAGGGAATAATACCTCCTGTCTGCCCCAAATCCCCCTTCAGAAATTCCCTTTAGAAACTCACACTGGCCATTTAGAAGTCCTTGGGAATCAAAGTTCCTTGAAGACTGTTCAGAGGTCCTCTAACTCGTGAATGGCTCTTCCATTCTATGAGGATCCAGGGCAGTGGCTGACTGGGGTACTATGTTCACACAATGGGTCTTTTTATACTATGCCTGCTCTTATTTTTATTTTAATATAAGCATGAGTATTTCAGAGGCACACAAATTATTTCTGGTTTTAAAAATACTGAAGAATGTAAATACAGAGGAATTGATTCCCTGTGAAGGTCCTATGTTCTCTAATACTGTAGGGTTGGGGGAAAAGTGTAGATATTCTTAACTCTTTGTAAGAGTCTCTAGAATTTTTATAATTACTCGGCCTTATTTCCGTGTGTTTAAACAATTTATTTTGTTGATATAGATTCCAGAAATCAATTTACCATGATATGCCTAACCAATTCTTTCCTGGTTAAAAGAGAAACAGAGAGAGAGAGAGAAAGAGAGAGAGAGAGAGAGAGAGAAAGAGAAATGGCCCAAACTGGCAGGTTATTCACCTTGACTGGCAAGTTTCACCTCTCGTTGACTGAGAGTCACTTTTCTCTTTCAATTAGTACACATACAGTAAAAGAACCCTTCTGTTCGTCCATTCTAAATTTGCACGCACGCGCACACACACACACACACACACACACACACACACACACTTACCTTCACTTAGTTGATGTGATTGCTCACTCTCCTAGGCCGGTTTCATCCTTATCAACCACCCTGGGAAAACTATCCCTCTCTCTTCTTTGAGTATGAACCTGACAAATTGCCCTATCCTTTCTGAATGACATATTGGGACAACTGCCAAGCACTTTACATTTTAATCAGTAAGGAGAATGAAATATTTAACCTTTACTTTTTTTCTCTCTGAATAAGCTTATAGACAATAAAATAGGCAATTAAAACTTGTGAAATAAAACTTGCAAAACAGTGGTTTCCACAGCAAAAGGAACAGCCATGTACAAAAGGTCACCTGCCAACCAGTTCTAGTTCTTAAATCTCTGCATTTATCACTAAGATGGCTCTATGGAAAGTGAAGGTCAAGACATTAAATTATGAAACAGTCATGATAGAAAAGGTCACCCAAAATTCAAGTAAAATTTAACCAAACCTGCTAATTCTATACCCTAGAACCAAGTAGAAACAGCCAGGTTTAAAACACAACATTGGATAGCTCTAATCTACCTTCCCACTTTAGCCCCATATGATAAAAATGAATTTCTATTTGATATATTGAAGTCTAAAATAAAACTTGCTTATCTAAAGTAAAAACAAAAACTTTGATGAGTATTTTGAAATGAAAATCATTTCGATTGAACCAGCATAAATTATATTAAAAACAATGTTTTACACTACTCTAATGGTTGCTTTCATTTCAACCGTAAGGATACAATTTTAAAAACTGGTGATGGGACACTCCCGGCACCTTAAATACTTTACAGAACAATTAGCAACTCACCACTCACTAATTTACTACTTTAATGTTGAAACAAAAAAGATCTTTGCTTTTCATTATCCAATTTGAATGAATTTGAACAAAGCACGTTGAACAAAGCTCCAGAGACACACTCTTCTGTTTGCTGTCATTTATTCCTCTACTCTTCCTGAATGTCTTTAGAGTTTTACTTTTAGAGGCTTCAACATGTATAATGACGCCATTGGGGAATAGATTTTGCCTTTATTCTCCTTGATGTTCTTTTTGAGGTCTTTTAAGTGAAAGGTACAAAAGAGGCATTAACAATCTGGCATTGTTTTTATTGCTTGACAAAGAAAAAATGTATTTTAATTTTTCCCGTGTTTCAGGAATGATTAAGCAAGCTGTTTTCATCTACACTGAGTCACTTTCAGCAGACCTCTAACTGTGAGCAAAGGACTGTGAAGATTGTTCTAGAGAGAAATCAACACAGTTCAGCCAAGCTAACCTGTAGATATACTTCCTGGCCCCTCCACAAACCAGCATCTTCCAGTTAATGCAGTTTTCTAAAGCAACGTGTGTAAATCACACAGCACATAAAAAGACAGATTTGATAACTGGATGGTTCAGCTCTGATTCTCTGTGGATTGGGGATGTGGCATTTACCTTGGTTCCTACCTGGTGACATTAAATCTAAGCATAAAACTTAATATGGGGGTGCATAAAAATGTTAATGTCAAGAAATAATTCTACAACAGGCAACATAAAGCTATGTTTCTCGGTTGCCATAGATAATGTGCTCCCTTTATTTGGAAGTTCCTCTAGGGAAGGGATCTGCATAAACACAGAGATGTGTCAGAGGAACGTAACTTGTTTTTTCCAGACTAGGAGGCAAAAAAACACATTTTCTCAAACCAAGAAAGAGTTTTCTCATATAGACGTAAAATGATAATTCATATTCCATTGTTACTACTAAGTCCCAGTAAAACTTGGATAATTTTATGGGCAACTTACCTCTGGATTATTTTTTTCTCTTTTCAGAAGGATGATCTCAGAACCTGCTGCTAAAATGCCATACAGGAATGTCACACAAAGAAGATAAGAAAACTGATTGGTGCTATATGGTATTAGTGTTATGACATGTCACTCAACTAGGAATATAGTTTTCAACTTACACATTACAATGACCAGGACAACTTTTAAAAATGGCAATGGCCTGACCAAATAAGACAGACAATTTTTGAGGATGGCACCTGTACATAGTATTTTTTTAAAGTTCCACATATGATACCAATAGACACCTAGGTTTGGGTAACATTCATCTAGAATAATTAAAAATAATAAAAGAGGAGACTATAATGTCTGATCAAAGGGATGAAAACAAAATAATAAATTTGAATCACTGGGGAGGATGCCAGGGTAGGAAATCCTTCTAGTTATCCTTCAAATACTACCGGATTGGTAAGAGGCACTTGCACATGAAGTCAGCCCTACAAGCCAGACATTTTAAAGAGCAAATGAAGAGGATACTGGAAGTCTGCATGTAGTGCCAAGCATGAGGACTTCTATTTCCTGCAGAATTATTGTTAATTATATAGCATTAGAGGTTTTATCAATGCTCTGGCTAGAATTTTCTTTGGAGGAAAGGAAAATCATACTACCTAATAAATTCTCTTAATTTTCACGTGGGATTCTTGCCAGCATGTAAGGCTATTGGTAAACTGAGCATAAAACTTAATATGGGGGGTTGCATAAAAATGTAAATGTTAAGAAATAATTCTACAACAGACAACATGAAGCTATCTTTCTCGGTTGCCATAGATAATGTGCTCCCTTTATTTGGAAGTTCCTCTAGGGAATGGATCTACATAAACATGTAGATGTGCCAGAGGAACACAACTTGTTTTCTGCACACTGGGAGGCAAAAAAAAAAAAAAAAAAAATACATTTTCTCAAACCAAGAAAGAGTTTTCTTAGTTTCTTGGAAGTCTGCATGTAGTGCCAAGCATGAGAACTTCTATTTCCTACTGAGTTATTGTTAATTATATAGCATTAGAGGTTGTATCAATGCTCTGGCTAGAATTTTCTTTGGAGGTAAGGAAAATCATACTACCTAATAAATTCTCTTAATTTTCATGTGGGATTCTTGCCAGCATATAAAGCTAGTAGTAAACTGAACAGTCATTGCTATTCACTCCATACAGATTTTTGGTTTTTCTTTTTTCATTTTGTTTTGCTTTCTGAGCTGGAGGATACTTTAAAGTCTGTAGTTTGTGAGGAAGAGGTTGGTAGAGCTGGAGTGATTGAAAAGAACCACTGCTGGAGTAAGAATACATGGAAGACAACACTCAATAATTTAAGAGTATAGTTGGATTGGTACCCTTTGGAAAGGCACAGATACATCTTTCTTGGAAATGGGAAGAATGAACCAAGAATGAGAGAAGAAACAGATGACTTTACAAGAAAGGACTTCAACTAGATTCCCTCTAGATTCCCTTATATTTCTAAAAGGAAGCAAGTGCTATTTGTTGAGAGATAGGGTACTAAGAGGTACAGTTAACAGACTTCAAAATACGATGAATTTTTGAGAAAGAGAATATTTTGAGCAAGAGAGTTGAGAATAAAAAGGATTGCAAATAATTAGCTGGAATTTACAAACGGTAGATATGTGATGAACCTACTGTATTCTGCCTAAATAATATTCAGGAGCACAGAGGAAGGAATGAAGAAAGCAGCTAGTTAGGAGATTATGGTGAGTAGTGTACTTAAAGTTGGAAGTTGAGAAATAGCCATGGGCCCTAGCAAACCTGGATTCCACATTGAAAGTGGAAGGAAATGGTGGCAATATTAGTAAATGGAAAAGATAGGGAAGCAAGGCAGTCTTAGTGGGGTTATGTACATTCCTTTGAGATAAGGAGACATATGTTTACATTGTATATTCTATGACTAGGCTTATTTTAGGAATAGGGGCTTGCATAATCTTTGAGTTAAAGGTCTATGACTGCAACTGGGATAGGCTCCGGGAAATAAGCTGTAGCATAGGACATGCCTTCTAGTATCAAAATGAAAATTCAAGTACAGAAGATATTCAACTTCATTACTGTTCAAAAGTGCCATCATGAGAACTTTGGCTTTAATGCTGTTAACTTTCAACATTCAAACTGCCCTTCCATGAAAGATAACTTAGCTGGAAAAAAATATAAAAGGTCATCTCTAAACCATCAAAGACTTAATAAGATGGTAAAAAATTACCAGCCTGGAGAAGACTAGAACTCACTAACAGTAAAGTCTGCTTTGGCTCAGGGGCATTAGTAATTCTGGAAGGAGTAGCTGAGCCCTGTTTCAGGATGCTGTTGGGCCTAGAAGAATAGAAATCAGAATCCAGAGCCCAGGGGTGAACAAACATTGGCTTTGAACTAGGATTCCTACATGTATTCTCAGATTAAGTCTGAACTGGAAATAAACCAGTCTTATAAATCTGTCAACCTATTTTATGCCAATGTGTTGTGTCTGATGACCTCAGTTTTGGAAATTTTATTCTGTGTTCCTGAACTTCTATTGACCTTAGACACCTAGAACAACCAAAGAAAAATCTTCTCCGGAGGAAGACAATATCTCAAATCATTGTTACAAATACATTTTTAAGCACAATGCCCAATATGCAATTTAAAACCCCAGATATAAAAAGAGACAAACCACCATTAAAGAAAACCAACAAAAATACTCGCATAAAACCTCCACATATGGAATTACAGGATACAGATGGAAACAATCATGTTTACAATACTCAATAAGAGTCAAGTGAAAATTTTGGCAAGGAAATGAAAACTATAAAAAGTGATGGAGCAGATGTGTAAAATAGTTACTTAGAAGTTCTAGAATTGATATATATATAATACATGAAATAAAGAACTCAAGAAATGAATTTAACAGCAAACTATATAAAGCTAAAGAAAGAATTAATGAAAAAGAAGACAGAAGCAAGTGCTCAGAATGAAACATAGGGTTTAAAAAATAGGGCAAGAGACTCAGATAATATGATGAAAAGGCCTACTATACATGTATTTGAAATCTCAGAGGGAGAGAAAAGATGAAATGGTTAAAGGCAAGTCGGTGAAAGTGTTTCAGAATTTATGAGAATTCACTAATTCAAAAGGCTCAATTATTCTCAAATAAAATAAATCCACACGTAAACATGTTATAGTTAAGCTTCATCAAACAAAAACAGAGAGGAAATTGTATAATTAAAATTATAAAACAGCATACAACTTGAGAGGAGGTATAAAGGTAAGTGTTTTAAGTATCTTACATTGTCATGAGAAGAGGGTAAATGCACTAAAAATAACATTACACTTTCTAAGAGGGCAGCAGTTTTCAAACTTTTGGTCTCCAATCTTACTTATATTCTTAAAAGTCATTTTTATTTTCCTGAAGTGACGGGCCCACTTCATTCATTTTTGAGAAAATGTCTTCCCAATGCCAAAATCTGAATATTCACACTTTGTCTGTTGGCTGTTCTTTCAAGTAAAAATGATGTTCAGAAACTTTCAACCCTTTGCAATTCTTCACAACAAAAAAGGTTGGGGAGAAAAATAAATTGATGTAATTTGCAGTATTAACAGTAAAATCATATGATCATCTCAAAAGTAAAATTATATGATTATCTCAAGAGATGCACCAAAAGAATTTCAGAAAATTCAATGCTGATGAATGAGTTAAAACTCTTAGTTATAGGAAAATAACAAGGAACTTCTTTATTCTGAAAAAATGTTTTTACAAGACAAAAATTCTGTAACAGACAATGTACTTAATGTGAAATTTTTGAAAGCTATCCCTTTGAAATGAGGAATAAAACAAAAATTTCCACTATCACCATTGCATTTAATATTACACTGAGGTCATAAAAATAAAAGAAGTTTGAAGATTGAAGAAGAAACAAAAATATAATTATTTACAGATGATATCATGGTATTCAAAATTCATATATAATTTGTTATTTTTTTAATTAAAGTTAGCAGGATCACTAGATACAAATCGGAATACAAATCAGATGTATTTCAATATAACAACAATAAAAATTTAAGAAAAGATATTCATTACTGCCTCAAAATATTAAATACCTAGGAATAAGTCTAATAAATGATGTGCAAGACCTCTGTGGAGAAAATAACACCATTTTATTGAGAAATATTTAAAAGAATCTATGTAATTAGAGAGACATAACATGGAATGTACATGGAATAGAAAATTCAGTGGTGTAAAGAGGGAAATTCTCCTCAAATGAATCTATAGATTCAAGATAATCTCAGTCAATATCCCCAAATACCACAGGACTTCTTGCATGGAACTCTACAAGCAGATCCTAATATTTTTACGGAAATGCAAAGGACAAAGAAAGCTAATGCCCCTGATGAAGAGGAATAAGATGGTGTGGACACAGGGGCAGACACATGGACCCGTACAACATAATAAAGACCCAAGTATTTGTGACAGAGTGCCAAGCCGAGTACTGGGCAGAGGAAATTAGGCTTTTTTAAAAACACATCCATAACCTCATGGAAAAAAGTAAATCTAGACTCTTACTTATATACAAATTTCAGTTCTAAGTGAATTGAAAACCGGCATCTGAAATGCAATACAGTAATGCTTTAAGATGAAAAACGTAAGAGAAAGTTTTCATACCGTCAGATAATTAACATTTTTCTTAAACAAGATAGAAAAGCACTCACAGTAGAAATAAAGATCGACAAAATGAATTATATCAAATTAAATTATATCAAATTTAAAAATGACTATCCTTCAAAAGACATTAAGAGTAAAAGGCAGGCTTATGGAGAGGGAGAACATAATTATAGAAAGGATTAATATACAAAATATGAAACAAATTCCTATATGTAGATAATAAAAGTCAGCCCAAACAATAAAAAATGAGCATAAGATGCAATCGTTGATTAAAGAGGAAATTCAAGTGGCAAATACAAAAAAGAAAAGGTGTTTATCATTCATAATCTAGAAAATGCCAATTTTAAAAATGAGATGTTACTACATAGATACCAGGTTACCTGAAATTAAAAGTTAATTTGTTAATTAAAAGTTAAAATGTTTTTTTACAAAAAAAAGCACTGCAACTGGAAGTCTCAGACAACAAATGGTGGGAGTGTCAACTTTACATGAACACTTTGGAAAACTGTAGCATTATACTGTATACCTGAATGTATATATGCTCTATAACCCAGAAATTCTACTTCTGGCTCTATGTCCTATAAAAAATGCATTATTTTGGTGCCAGTTTTCATGTACACAGCTATTCAAAGCAGCATTGTTTATAACTTCCTCAAATTACAAACCACACAAATTTTTATGATGCCTGTGTAAGGGCTACTGTCCAGCATTGAAAACAAATAAGCATCAATAAATATAAAAAACATTATGTTCAGCAGAAGCCTGATAAAATATATAGTAAAATATTTGATTTCTATAACACTCTAAGTAAGCTAAAAGTAGGATATTTTCTTAATATAGTAAAGAACATCATTTGGAAATCTAAACCAAACATCACAATTCACAGTACCGTATCAGAGCAACACTGATGTATTGTTTTATAAAATGTTAGTAAATGTTCTTCAAAAACAGTGTTCTATGACAAATATATTGGGAAAAGTTACATACTTTTTCCATCTCTAGGAGACTGTCAATGCCTATTAAATAGTAAAGGTTATAAAAGCCCATTTACTAAAGAGATTTGTCTAATTTTGGTTAATTCAGAGTTCTAGAAAATTATTTAGAGGACTTTTTTTGTAGGAAATCAATTAGCATCTCATGGAATAATGGTTTGGAACATAATCTAGAAGCTCTTAGCTAGACATACTCTTACTAAAACTGGAAACAAAATAATGTTTATTTTACATTATTCTGGAAGCTTTGCTAATATTTATTTTACATTATTCTGGAAGCTCTGCTCCATGTAATCACAGAAACCAAGAGGCAGGGTGAAGGGAAGTATTAATACTAAAATAGATAAGAAAAATAATTATATTTACAGATGATACAATAGTTCTCCTTGCAAACACAGCAACCAGAGAAAAACTATTAGAACTAATAGGAGAATTAAAAATGGTAACCAGCTACAACACAGATACAGAAAATCAACAACAGTACCTCATCAAAAGACAAACAAACAAAACAGACCACAGTAGAAGAAATCAAATATGCAATAGCAACCAAAATGCAAATACATGGGAAAAAAACTGAGTAAGAGATATGCAAATGCTCTAAGAAAAATGAGCACCTTGGCTGGGCATAGTGGCTCACACCTGTAATCCCAGCACTTTGGGAGGCCGAGGCTGGTGGATTACCTGAGGTCAGGAGTTCAAGACCAGCCTGGTCAACATGGTAAAACTCCATCTCTACTAAAAAAAATACAAAAACTTAGCTGGGTGTTGTGGTGGGTGCCTGTAATCCCAGCTACTCAGGAGGCTGAGGCAGGAGAATCGCTTGAATCCAGGAGGCGGAGGTTGCATTGAGCTCAGATTGCCATTGAACTCCAGCCTGGGTGACAGAAGTGAAACTCCACCTCAAAAAACAAAAAAAAATGAGCACCTTATAGAAGAATGAGCTCCAGCAGGCTGTCAGTCTGGATATTTAACTATAAGTGGTTTTTCAGGAACAAATTTAATTTTTACACCAAGACTATCAGCTTGCTGAAGTTTATTTCAGGCCTAAGACCTTGTGATCTTTAGTATTGGAAGAGCTAAACCCTTTGAGTTATAGCAATCAGATATTAAGATTTAAATATAATATTTATATTTGCTTTGGAGCCATTCATTCCTTTACTGCTATGGTAATTACAGTTTGAAATCCCTTTCTTGTTTGAATAATTATTTTTTAAACTACTTTAAATCTTCTTCTAGATATTATGGGCTACTGACCAAGCAAATGAAATTACTGAGTCCACAGTATTTTTACTGCTTTAATGAAGTGGCATTCTAAAATGCTTCATCCCTATGACTATGTAAAGCATAGTAATTAGCTGAAACTGAAAATTACCACCCTTCTAGTACACAAGACTGCAGAAACTAGGCAAACTAAAGACCCTACTCAGATTTTAGAAGATCAAGATTAAATCAAAATGCTATATTAAATATAATGGTACCTACTGAACACAATTTTAGGACCAAATTTCAGACTTAGAGGACTTTCCTAGTATCTTCCCCAACAGATTTTGGAGAAAATACGAAGAAAAGACTCTAGACTCTTTATGGGATCATTTTGATAAACAGCAAAAGTGGAGTCAGAAATACAAGTTTCAACAGATTTAGTTTCAGACACCTAATTGGCTTTTATTAGAGATTCATAAATTGAGCAACAACTCATCTACAAAACAGGAAAGTGCTCCAATGAGTTAAAAGCAGAGAGAGGTGGGCTTTTATAGGCAAAAAAAAAAAAAAAAAAAAAAAAAAAAAAGTTTGCAGAAAGAATAAACAAAGAACTAAGAAGAAGTGGACTGGTTTTTTCTTTTTCTTTTTTTTTTTCTTGAGACAGGGTCTCCCTCTGTTGCTCAGGTTGGAGTGTCATGTCACCATCCTGGTTCACTGAAGCCTCTACTTCCTGGACTCAAGTGATCCTCTCACCTCAGCCTCCCAAATGGCTGAGACTACAGGCATATGCCACCATGCCTGAATAATTTTTATATTTTTTGTACAGACAAGATTTTGCCATGTTGCCCAGACTGGTCTCGAACTCCTGGACTCATGCAATCCTCACACCTTGGCCTTCAAAAATGCTGGAACTACAGGCATGAGCCACTATGCCTGGCCAGACTGGTCATTTCAAAGTTACTTCCCTTAGAGAGTTAAAGCAGAGGAGAAGTTTTTTCTTAAGTATTTTTGTTAATTCATAATATTTGTGCATAGTTATGGGATACATGTGACATTTTGTTACATGCATAGAACATGGAATGACCAAGTCAATATTTAAGGCATCTATCACCTTGAGTATTTATCATTTCTATGTGTTGGGGACATTTCATGTCCTCTCTTCTAGCTATTTTGCAAAATACAATACCTTATTGTTAACTATAGTCACCCTACTCTGCTATCAAACATTAGCACTTATTCCTTCTAAGTGCATATTTGTACCCATTAACCAGCCTCTCTTCAATCCCAGCCCCACACCCTTCCAAAATTCTGGCAACTATCATTCTATTCTCTACCTCCATGACATAAACTCTTTAACACCCACATATGGGTAGGAACATGTGCTATTTGTGATTCTATGTCTGGCTTATTTCACTTAACAGAATGACCCTTAGTTCCATTCAGCTTGCTGCAAATGGCAGGATCTTACACTTTTTTTAATGACTAAATAATATTCACACGTGTGTGTGTGTGTGTGTGTGTGTGTGTGTGTGTGTGTGTGTGTGTGATTTTCTTTTTCCAGTCAGCCACTGATGGACACTTAGGTTGATTCCATATCACTGTTATTGTGCATTGTCGTGCAATAAACATAGGGTACAGGTATCCTTTGGATATATTAATTTGCTTTCTTTTTGAGAAGTACCCAGTAGTGGGATTGCTGGATCATATGGCAGTTCTATGTTTAGTTTTTGAAAGATATCTCCATGCTCTTTCCATAATGACTATACTAATTTGCATTTCTACTACCAGTGTATAAGAGCTCAGCTTGACGGGGCCCCTTTGGATTTGGTGCTGTGTAACTCTTGCTTTTGAAACTGGCTCCTTTCTAAGTTCAGTTTGATTATATGGCACTTAGCATGAGTGACTGCATTCTGGTTAGGTCTGGTATGGTGAGGCCTACTGAAGGGGCACAGTCTAATATGATGACCTCCTATAAATTTTTTGTAACTCAAATTTATGACCTGCATGGCATGATTTTGATTGAGCAGTAGTGGCATACCTTAAGCACTGAATATTGTAGCAACTTCACACTTTAAAGATGAAAAAAGAGGCCTTCAAGTCAAACCAGATCAATTGCCATAAAATGCTAATGCAAAGCCAATCCAAAATGTAAACAAACCTTTTTCCGTTTCATTTCACAAAACGGGTTTACTGACAACACTCATGAAGAGAAAGAAAAGAGAAATTCTGAGGCTTGGAATCCTGTCCTTGAGTCACTACTGAAACAAAGGTCATCATTACAGGCCCCTGCCTCCCACCTGGGCTTCTATCTGTAGCCACATGTCAGAAATATAGAGCCTACTTAATAAGCTAATGAATTATGAATTGATATATTATTGATAAACCTGACCATAAAAATAGATAAGCACTTAGTACCATATCTAAACAAACAAGTGCTTGTCACTACATACCTATTACCTATAATAACTATTTATCACTAATTTTCAAGTATAAAATTTTAGGCTTGAAAAAGTATAGGTAATACCTCAAAACTTGGGACTTATTTCAGCTAAATGTTTATTTCTTATTAGAGAGGACAAGAAATTTATCATACAGTGGCCATATCTTTTCTTTATCTTTTTGATGTCGCAGGCATATAATTTTCCATAAACCATATTTTCCAATATGGATTAAACAATAAAGAGATAATTTAAAATACAAGCTATTAGTACTAGGACTTTGAAAGTCTAATATGAAAGAAATATGTAATTGTATAATTTCAATTACAATCTTCAACATTTCATCATATTTCACTTTCATCTCATCTCAAAGACTGAAGGTGTTTTAAGACTATTATAAAAGAACCAGTTTCTAACAGCATGCCAGAATAAAAGGAAGCATTGGCTCTGTCATCAGATTTGTGTTCCATTACCCCTCTGCTACTTTCTGGCTATATGCTTCTGTAGCGATTTCTCAACTTCTGGAATCTGTTTCTTAACTTCTGCAACCCATGTATTAGTCATCCAAGAGCGGCCTCTTTACCTGATGGTAACTTTAGATAAAATTCAACACTGCTACTCATACCCCACAAAAGGAAAGCCACCCCACATAGCATCATGGATAATATAAACTTTGCTTAAGATGCTCTGTGGGTATGGAAGAGGCCTCTGCCGTCTTGGATCTTTATTTCTTCCAAGCCACACACCCTAGACTCGTTTTCTCTCCCTTTCTTTGTAAAGTGCAGTAGTTTATCTCTTCATTTCTCCACTCATGTATCCTCACAGCCATCACTCGCTCAGTGCACTAAAGACTCTTTTTGCCAGGATCCACACTCTTAGGAGCCAGCAGAGGTTTAGCGAAAACAAATCATGTGATTAAATAAATAAAAGCCCACATATACACACATTTTGTAAGGGGAAAAAAGGCCTTTCTATTGCTTGCATTGTATCACAGGAAGATTCCCTTCGGGACTTATAAAATCATTCTGTTTTGGTTTTAGCTCTTTGCTATTTTTCTTAGAAGATTCTAGTAATAAAGTTAAATACATTTCAGAACACATCATATACTTGATACCTTCATTTTTTTCACATGAGTCTGTTGGTAGAAAAATGCTACTTAGAAAAACATCAGGAGGTAAAATGTCAAATGCAGCTTAAGGACACACAGAACTAAGGCTTCTGTGTAGGTTGGATAATGAATGAAGACTATGAATTGTGAATAAAATCATTCCTCTAACTCATGATGAGAATAATTTCTCAGATCTAAGTTCTTCCACTGCCCCACAAAGAAACCGTAAGTAAGAATCATGATCCTTTCTTAAGACTTTCTTAAGACTACACTAACTTCAAAAGACAGCCAAGGCCTCAAAGATTCCACTAACCTGTCTTCTCTGACTGACAGTAAGACAATTCCAAATCCCTGCTTAAATGTAGCATTGGGCTTTGTTTCTTAGAAATAAAGGATAGCTTACTTTTAAAAATTTGAAAAAGAAAATTAACTTCACAATAGATTTCCTGGCTGGGTGTTAGGAAGACTTTTCTAAAAATATAAAGAGTTATTTGCAGTTCTTTTTGGAAAACTGGTAGGGGTTTGTGGATATTACAGATAACCAGATGGCAGTGAAGGGTATAATGTATGCAAAAGGGCATGGTTCCCGGTTGATATTTTTCCCTGGAAAACTTTCTAATACTTCCACATTAATAATGGGCCATTATCTAGAAATTGAAGCTGCTACCGCTAAACACCAGAGGCTTTGCAGTGATGCTCTGAATGTGTTTTTGCAATTAACCAGTTGCAAGTTAAATGCAGTGTAGCCTGTAACTTCCCAAGCTGAGTTTTGACTTTTATTTTTGGCCATTTGACCCTTGCTCTGGTTTTTGACTGCAACATTAGGTCAATCAAGAAAAAAAATCCTGCATGAATTAGATGACACTGCCACCAAACTCTTGAGTTCCATCTCTCAGCCTGGAAGCCTAACCTCTAATTTACTCCAGTCCCAGGCTGATTAATCCTATTATTTAATGAAGTCTCTCTTGGTTGTCTATCAAATTATTTGTATTCATGGAGGGAAAGTGATAAGCCAAAATGCTAATTATCCATTTTTCTAAAATAAAAGATCCATGCTAAGAATAACAATGAGTTATTAAAATAGCACTTTTCATCTGACATAATACATCTTAACAAGCTCCTTAAATCCAGGGATTTCCATTGCTGGACATCTTATCTAATAAAAAGGAAGATGTTTACTTTCTATCTATTCATACATTCCTAGCATTGGGCATCAGTTTTTGAATTTGAATGCTGTTGGAAATAACGTGATAAGTTGTTGGGAAATCTAGTCTTTAGAAACTGAGTTTTTGAAAAATCCCTCTATTTAATGTACTGATTCATATCATCATTTAGCTAAGTACCTGGATCTTAAAAAAAACCGGTTCTCACCAGGAGGCACTTTTGTTTCCTAGGGAACATTTGGCAATGTCTGGAGATATTTTTTGATTGTTATAATTGGGGGACACTACTGTCATCTAGTGAGTGGAAGCCAAGAAGCTGCTAAAGATCTTGCAATGCACAGCACAGCCCCTACCCACACAAATTGTCCTACTCAAAATGTCAATAGTGCTGAGGTTGAGACACCAAGGTCTAAAAGAAATAAAGAAATTCTAATAAGTACTTAGGTAATAGGTCTAATGAAAATTAGCTCCACAAGTGCCATGAATTTCATCTTTTCTGTGTTCCAAGTTTTATTTTTCCACAAGTGTCTACCTCCTTAGAATAGTACTAATTGTACTAAATGTAGGTCAAGCTTTAATTTCATACATTCCCACATTTATATCTCAGTTTTGTGTTTGATGAAGTAGAAAATCTTCTCTGATGAAAACTAGATGGAGGAAAATATGTACTAGTAGAGAAATAGAAATAAAAATCTAGGGTAAGTAGGAAGAAGAGGTAGGAATAGCTGGATGAAAGTGCATCTAGTCAATCCAATGTTACGTGCTATAGGAAAAGAAAAGAAAGGGAAGGGAAGAGGAGGGGAGGAGGAAGGAAAGAAAGGGAAGGCAGGAAGGTAAGAAGGCAGGAGGAAGGAAGGGAGGGAGGGAGAAAGGGAGGAAGGGAGGGAGGGAGGGAGGGAAGGAAGGTCCTAATGGCTCACAACTTGTTTCCAAAGAACCTTCAATTCTGCTCTTGTTTTGTTAGCTGGGTAATTTACTTTCCACTGATTTCTCCAGCATTACCTGCCTGCATAACCCACATTCATTCGTGTACAACCACCTGACTGGGATGATCTACATACATCCACAGCACACGCTCACATTAGAAGCTTTTCACACACAGGAACTGCCTCAGTACAAGAGCTGAAATTACTGTCACCATAATAACAACTATATTGATCATTTAAAAGATTGATAAGCATTTTGATAATTTTGATAATTGGAGGTAAAATGATTCATAGAACATAAATAATGTCCTATTTTGCTTCACATATGAAGTCATAGTATTATATTTCCCATGTAAAGACCTAAAATGTCTCTAATCACAAAACAACTTACGGGTTCAACCTCTTCTTGTCTTCCTAGAGGACACATCCAGGGGAAACAGTTTATTTTCCAGACAGGTTTCTGTTTCCTTGGCACACAAACTCTTGGCACTAGAGAGCTGCGAGGTACACAATGGTTTGGAGCTGGCAAGCTCTGAGCATGTCTGTTCCCAACAGCCAGCCTCCTCTGAGTCCTGCCAAGCCACCAAGTAACACTTAGTCTTTGGAGCCAAAAGCCCTTGGGAGCAAACCATCTTCTGGCAAAAGCTAAATATATGCTGCATTAGCTAAAAGGCTGATTACCAGTAGCAGAGTTTTCAGTAAGGTAAATTGTTGCTAAGTTTTGAAATTTGAAGGATACTGTGTCGCAGGAGTTTGGTAGTTAATAACTTATCAGTAACGTAGACATCAGAGAGGGGCAACTAATCTCTGTTAGTTAACACCAAAGTCTGTCTCATTGGCTCAGATTAAATTCAATAAATTCCTTTTGAAAGTAAGGAAAACCTGGTGGTTAAAGATGATAACAGCTGTAGATAATGGTAGAAGGAATCAAAACATTTATTTATATGAACAACTTATCTAAAATTCATGCATTCCCAATTAAGAAATATTTGTTAGAATATAAAATGGCTTCACCAAAACAAAACAAAATGTGCCAACAACTGTCATAAAACCAACATAAATCATAAATCATTTATATAACTAAATGAGCATAGGGAAATCCACCAAATCCCATTGAAACAATAAATATACTGATAACTGTGTGTAAGAGCTGGATTAAAGGTCAGTATGATATAATGATAGGTGGTACAAGATAATTTACATGAACGACAGCAAATACGTACATGCCTTAAATTGCTGGCTATTGTGAAAAATTAGGTTATACACATTCTTTGTAAATGGTATCAAAAAATGTAAGGCTCAGTGTGTAAACTGTAAAAGCATAATACTAAATCATGCAGAAAACAAATATATTAGGATGTTTGGCATTTGGCCCTATTTTGTGTTATTTTCTCAAAATATGACTTTTTAAACTCTTTCTTTGATGGATACATTGTGTGCAACACAAAAATATTCCAAAGGTAAATAACTGAAGTGCCTTTGATGCATGCTATACTTTCTTCAAAGAGAACTTTTTTAAAGAAGATGAGTTAAAAGTGACCTCAAAGGTCAAATGTAATGAAGTATCTCTAAAGATACACAGTTATCAATTAAAAACATATTTGTGGTAATTAGCATTCAAAATAAAAGTGCAGATTTTAAGCTCTGGAATCCATATCTCATACTCTCACAAGGCATATCAACCCATAAAAGTAAATGAATCAAAACACTCATCACACAAAGCAAGACACGGCTCTCTGGCGTTCCTTGGTAGAAGAAACCTGGAGGAAACTGCTTCGTTACTTGTGTTAACCTCCTAATCAACAAGGTTTCTGTTGCATGTTTAATAAACTTCAAAACTCTTCATGTGGCTCCAGGTGCCCTGGACTCTGGTCATCTCAGTCGTGGTCAGCCCCCAAACAGAATTTCTTTACATTTCTCAACCATGCCATGTTCTTGCCTCAGCCTGAGAACTGAGACTAGTCTGTCTGTTTCCTGGACTTCTTTGTCTTCTGCTCATCCTCCAATTTTGCAGATACCTTTTCACCATGCAGGACCTAGCTCAGAGCTCAGCTTCTCAAAGAAGTCTTTTCCTGAACACCCCATCAAGCTTAGGATAAATCCTCCCCATTAGTCACTTTTACAGAATGCAGGTTGCAGTGAGCCGAGATGGTGGCATTGCACTCCAGCCTGGGCTACTGTGGAAGATGCTGTCTCAAAAAAAAAAAAAGGAGACATACAAACTAACACTCACACCAACCTTAGAAGGAAGGTTATCATTACCATTATACAGAGGAATTTATAAAATTCAAACAATTTCTGAAGGATCAGAGAGCAATGTCAGCACATCCATGACTAGCTGACTACAGAGCCTGTTGTCTTAACCACTGCACTAAACAAGCTCCTTGGACCTGCAGAATTATACAGAGGAGAAACGTCATCACGTTTAAAAGGACGGGCAGATAAAAACATTCAGAATGTAAGATAAACTGCAGAGCTAGAGAACAAACGGGGCCTATTTCTTTGCAATCAGTTCACTGAAGCTTCAAGTGCAATGCCAGTGGATATTAAGGAGGTGGCTAAAGGCAGGACAGCGGTGGGAAAGGGAGTCTGGAAGAAAATAAATAGCAAATAAATAAAGAGCTTAGTCCTTTCCATAGTAACAACTATGTCTGGCCGCAACATTGCCGGTGCTGTCAGAACCTTACAGAAACGAGGCAGACCCTGTTTTTCAAAAGAGTAATAATGAAAAAATAAAGTCCTGTGGTGCTTTCCCTCTATCGGCTCTGCTTATAAATTCATAGCACAGCATGGAGGTTATTAAAATCCCATATGTGAGAGCCACACACAGCACAAAGAGATATGAATTGGTGTTCCATGGAGATAATGCTATCTAATGGGCAAAACAAGTAGTAGGGTTTCATTTTTATTCTGAGTACATTTGAAAAGGGCTCAGCGTCCAACTACTGTGCATGGATACCTGACCGTCCAAAGACATTTCTCACCCGCTTCCTTCTTATGGATTAATAAGTGGGATGTAAAAAGTAGGGTTGTTATCTGCCTATGTCTGGGTATTCCCATGACTTCTTCTTTACTTGCAACTGTTTTAAATACGGTGGATTAAAAGCTACTCAGTCCACCTTGACACAGAGGGAAACAGAGCAAATCTCCCCCTGCACCTTCTTATGGCATCAGGCAGGCCAGGAGTCACAAGAAACTTACGATTTCTGCTCCAGAGTCCACCAGAGACTTGCCTTGAGACCCCAAACAGGCTAGCTTACTACTTTCTTTGTCGGCTTTGTTTGTTAAAGATTCTTGTTTTCAGTCATAGAAGGCTGGCCTAGCTGAATAGCCTATCAGGAGAAATAAAATACAAATAATAGTAGCAAGTGCTATTTCATATGACCTGGCACGAATAGAATGCAGTATCTCAGATCAAAGAATCCATTTTTAGAATATCCTATGACTTTAGCCAACAGAATACTCTACCTATACCCAAAATTTCTTAAATAACTTAGTGCTATAATTAAGTATTATTAAGACAAAATAATTATTTTTAATTTGTTTACATTCAAAATCCAGTCTTCAAAAGCAGGTAAATTTATGGACTTAAATACTTGGGCCAAGGGAGAGGCAGAAAACTCTACTGAAGAGTAATAAGTTTAAAATCCAAACAGAACATGAAGTAATTCTAAAGCCTTCTCAAGCTGTCAACACCAGAATCAAACCAGAAAGCATCTAAACAGAATCTGAGCTAAAAATCTGATCCATATAGCAAAAGATAACAAAGATATGAAATTAATTAAAATATGAAAAATTTTGGAGTTGGGACATCATCCTGCATTCAGCAAATACGTAAGGAGCACTTACTATGTGCCAGGCACTGTACTGCCCCCTGAGGGATTCTGTAGGAAGATTGACAAAGTCCCTGTCCTCAGGGAGCTTACATTTAGTGCTGAGAGGGAAGGTAAAAGAACACCTCCCACAGCCCTAGAGTCACCACTGTTAAGGAAAATTAAAGGGTTTGGTCATTGACTTAAAGGTTTCTCAAGGAAACTGAATCCCCAGTGTAAAAATTTATTGTTGAATCTCTCCTAGTAGCTTGAAATGAGAAGCAACAATCTTGGGAACTGTGAGATAATCTTCTTCATTAAGTTAGGCAGAGAACTGGAAAAAGCCCACCAAAGAGCAAGAAAAATGCAGTAAGATGAAAGGCCATGCTGGAGAGAGGTTAAGGGTTAAATGAGTCCCAGTTTGGGTGAGTGAGGATATCAGGCCCTAAAATAAAATTTCTATATTAAACTTTTTAGAAATACCATGCAGCCATAAAAAATGATGAGTTCATGTCCTTTGCAGGGACATGGATGAATCTGGAAACCATCATTCTCAGCACACCGACACAAGAACAGAAAACCAAACACCGCATGTTCTCATTCATAAGTGGGTATGGAGCAGTGAGAACACATGGGCACAGGAAGGGGAACATCATACCCTGGGGCCTGTCGGGGGGGAGGGTGGGGGGTTAGGGGAGAGATAGCAGGGGGTGGGGGGCTGGGGAGGGATAGCATTAGGAGAAACACCTAATGTAGATGACGGTGATGGATGCAGCAAACCACTATGGCACATGTATACCTATGTAATAAATCTGCATGTTCTGTACATGTACCCCAGAACTTAAACAAACAAACAAAAAACCCCCTACTGACCTATGTCAGCCATCTAACTACCATATCTGAAAAGATAAGATTTTCTTTTGCTGGCAATTTGGATAATACTCCTCTTTCAGCAATCTTGTACACAGAGGTGAAGAATAATCTCTCGCTAGTTATCAAGAGATATGATAACTAGCAGGAATGAATAAAAATCTGAAGGCTGACACTAGGAAATGTGTTCTAGGCTTAACTCTAACACCCATATTTATGAGATCCTTAGGCAAATCACTTTATCTTTCTATGTTATTATCTCAAATGCCACCTGCAGATAATAGCACCTACCCTGTCCAAGCTCTCAGGGTTGTCAGGAGAATAGAAACAAAAAGGATTTTAAAATAAGGAAGGAACACATTTGAAAAGCTTGCAGCTTCACAATTCAGTTCACCCTTGCTTGAGGCTCTTGGCTGAGAGAAATAAAAATAGCAACCACAATAATAGCAATTGCTATAATTTACTGAATTCTTAATACATGTATCAGGCATAATTTTCATTTAGTCCTTACAACAACCCTGTGGGATTCGTATGATTATTAGCCACAAATTACATGGGAGTAAGCTAAGGGCCTGAGAAGTTAAGTGTTTTGTGACAATTCATATATCTGGTGAATCAAACTCATATCCATCTAACTTCTACAAGTTAAGCCACTAAGACTTCTTGGTTCTCAGTCATCTCTCAAGACTCACTCCTGTTCAAGTCAGTACAATTCAATTCAATTCAATCCATAAACTTTTTTTTTTAATATATAGGCTTTCAGATTCCAGGTTGCTTACATATCTGCAGATGATACACACGTAACCTTGCTAGAAGTTCCTAACTTGAATAAATAACATGAATAAAGAACATGGTGAAAGTAAGGTGACTATGCAGAGAAGAGACCAATGCCCCAATGTCTTGGCATTCACCATTCAGTTTCCTATCAGAACACTAAGCTTCTTATGGCAATCCCAGGGTCATAAAGCGACTCTCAGGGTGTAAACTCCTGACAGAGCTGAGAAAGCAAATTCTTCCCATCTTATTCACAACACTTACACTACCTTATGCAGCTCTACTTAAGCTCTTAGTTTATAAGCCAAACTTGTCATCAGTATAAGCTCATCCTCATCCACAAAGAGAAACAGTCAGTTTCCAAAATATCTTCCCTTCTAGCTGTCCAGAAAGCCCATCTTCCTGTTTGCTTAGTGTAGTTCTAGGTATTAGAGGTATTTAAAACAAATATAAGGAATGATCCAATCCTCCAAGGTAATTATAGTAGCAATCACACACATTTATGAAGTGTTTACTTTTGTGCCAGATACTGTTGTAACTAATTATATCGATTCACTTAATTCTCAAAACAGCACTCTGACATAGATACTGCTATTACTTCTATTTTCCAGTGAAGAAACTGAGATGCAGAGAGTTTATCTGACTTGCTCAATTGATAGAGCTGGGATTTACCCTCAGTCTGTCTCCAGAGTTGTGTCCTTAATCACTACATCGTACCACCTACATGTATTCTAGATGGAAAGAAATCAGATTTGAGACAATTAAATAATACTATAAGCAGGTACATCTAGTTCCATAATAAGTACTAAATAAGAATGTTAATAGAGTTTAAAAGTTCAAAAGTAAGTTTTGTGAAGGAAAGAGGACTCATGACTGATACAGAACTTGAACCTCCCCAAATTTCCTTCTGTTTGTGATGTTTATCCATATTTCTTTACCCAGACATTTTGAGATATTTTGGGGTTTTTAAAACACACATTAATGAAGTATAACAAGTACACAAAGAAAACAAAACACTATTTCAACTTGTATCACTATCACTTAATTTTACCCATTTTGGCCTGTATAAATGAATTATTATGGTATGCATTCTCTGTGTCTAGCTTTGTTTACTTAACATTATATCTGCAATACTCATGCATGTTGTGCATATCACTAGCTCATTTACTATCTCATTATATTAATATATAACATATAATTTTTTCATTCCACTATTGAGCACAGGGTTATTTTTGATTTGCATAAACATGATTGTATACTTCCTTTCATGCCACGTGTACCCATGAATGTGTGGTATTTAGGAATGGAATTGCTGGGTCATGGCATTATGTGTATGTTCTTGTTATCTTTTTGCTAATAATTTATGGCTTATTTCCACTCTGATCAGAGGAAATATTCTGTGTGATTTCAATTCACTGAAATTTTTTAAAGATTTGCATTATTGACCAGTTTGTAATTAATTTTGTTAAAGGTGTTATGTTTACCTTGAAAATAATGTATTCTGTAGCTTCTGGATGTAGAGTTTTAGATGTCATTTAGATCAAGTTTGTTAACTGTGTTATTCAAACCTACTACATTCTTACTCATATTTTTGTCTGCTAATGCTAACAGTTAAAGAGGAAAAGGTATATTAAAACCTCCAGCTATGATTGTCAGATTACCTACTTCTCTTCTTAGTTTTGTCAGTTTTTGCTTTCAATATTTTGTGTTATTAAATGCGTATCTTTTCAGATTATTAAATACTCCTGTCAAATTGACCATGTTATCACTATGACATGGCATCTTTTATTTTTAACACGACTTCTTTCCTTAAAATCTACAATGCCTAATATCAGTACAGCTATACTAGCTTCTCTATGATTTGTGTTTGCATAGTATATGTTTTTCCACTATTTTATTTTCAACCTTTCTGTGCCCTGCTATTTAAGAGTATGTTTCTTTAGGTAGCCTAAAATTATTGTTATATAGTTAAGCAATATGTCATTTAATGAGAGTATTTTGGCCATTTATATTTAATATAAATACAGACATCTGAATTTAAATCTACCACATTCATATTTGCTCTCTATTTCATTTGTTCTTTGGTCCTATATTTTTCTCCTGGCTTTAAAAACATTTATCAAGTACTTAAGAAAATTTCCTATTATCTATCAGTTTGTTACACCTACATTCTTTTGTCATTCTTTTTAGCAGTCATCCTAAAATTATATTATTAATTCTTGACTTACTATAATATAATATCTATCTTCACAAATTCTGAAACTTTGCAACAGCCTTAAAACATTTTAATGTTTTACTTTGCTCCTGCATTTTTGGCTATTAATGCATAGTATTTTAATTTCACTAGACTTTATTACTTGTTTTACACAACATTTATCTATATGTTCCTTTACATTAAACCTTTCTTTTATTCTTCATTGCTTCTTTTATTTCTATACTTCCATCTATGATCATGTTCTTTTTCCTGGACAATTTCTTTTAATATTTTAGTGTGGAGGACAAGTACAGTGACTAATGCCTGTAAATCTCAGCACTTTGGGAGACTGAGGTCAGAGGATTGTTTGAGCCTAGAAGTTCAAGACCAGCCTGGGCAACACAGAGAGACCCTGCCTCTACAAAAAAAAAATAAATAAATAATTAGTTAGGAATAGTTGCATGCGACAGCAATCCTAGCTACTTAGGAGTCTGAAGTGGAAGGATCACTTGAGTTCAGGAATTCAAGGCTGTGGTAAGCTTTAGTCATATCACTGCACTCTAAACTGGGTGACAGAGCAAGACTCTGTCTCTACAACTCTTTAAAAAATAAATAAATAAATAATATTTTAGTGTTATTAACACTAAAATAATTTAGTTTGTTATTCACAAATTATCTGCTTTTGTTTATCCATAAATATTTTATTTTCATGTTGAAGGATATTTTCACTTGATATAGCATTAAGTTGGTGACTGTTTCCTTTCAGAACTTTGAAAATGCCATTTTATCAAACTCTGGATTCCACCAGTTCTATTGAAAAGGCAGCAGCTTCAGGATCTACAGTTCCTTTGAAGGTTGGTTTTTTGTTTGTTTTGTTTTCTGACAGACGTTAATCTTTTCTTCTTTTTAGGTTTTTAGCAGTTTCATTCTAATGTACCCAGGTAAGGTTTCATTTGTAGTTAAGCTGCTTAGGGTCCATGGAGCCTCTTAAAGTTGTGTCTTGAGGCTTTTATCAGTTTTGAAAAATTCTTAGCTGATAGAGATTCACATGTTACTTCTGCCCTATTCTTTCTCTCCTCAATTTCTGGGACTCCAACATGCCTATGTTATACAAATGTTTCTTAAGCTAGTTGTGATGAATATTTTTTCTTTTATTTATAATCCCTCATAGTCTAATTTTGTCATAAAATACACTATTAAGATGCTGTGGCAAAGTCAATTGCTGTAAACATTTATGAACACTCTATCTTGTCAGGGACCAGCACCAGAAGTGGTCTCAGAACCATACTATGAGAAGCATCATTTTCCACTGGGTGTCATATGTCTGCTATGCTCTTTTATCTTTCGCCTTTTTACTCTTGATGCTTTGATCTGTTATTTTTATAAACATTTCAGCTTTACTAATCAACTCTTCTACTATGCATAATGTGCTATTAAGCACACCTTTTACATTCTTAAATTTTTTACTTCTAGGATTTTCCCTGTATTCTTTCTTGTCTATAGATTTCAGTTGTGAAATAATCAATTTTATATCTATTTTCTTAAACATATTAATCATAGTTTTATTGAAATCTGTCTGATAATCCCAATATATCAATAACCTACAGTTTATTTGTTTTCACTAAAAATTCATTTATTTGGTTACATTTCCTGACATGCCTGGTAATTTTGTATTGACTTATCATACATTGTAAGTAAAATAATTATTTAGGCCCAGGATAATTTTTTAGACCCTGAAATCCTATAGAGAGGATTCCACTTTTTTCTGGAAGACAGAACATAGACAGATTATCTTGATCCAAAAGAGAATGGTCTATGTTCAGTTTGCCCATACTATGAGAATTTAGCTTTTCAGAGTCTCAATTGAGAATCTGCCATGTTTATCAAGACCCTTCTTGCTTGGGAGGCTCTGAACTGCAACTTCTGTCTCTTCAGTTCTGTGTGATTGCTTAAATTTCTCCTCAGATTTTTGGACTTTTAAACTGCTGCATTCTTCTTGGCTTCTCAGAATCTCACCGCTTGTGTAGTAGAGAAATCTGCAAATTTTTCAGGGAAAGTAACATGCAAAAGTTTGGCTCAGAACTCTGTGGTTCCTTCTCACCAGGATCTTGGTGCCTCATATTGTGGCTGTCTTACTATTCCAGAACAGGAATTTTTGTCCACCAATTCCACTGCAATTCCTGTAAGATCTAGGCCACTATGCCTCTTCTATGCATTGCATATGCATCACAGGAATAACCCACAGAGGTCCCATTCACCTCAGTGCATTCCCTTCTTTGAGCATTCTTGATCTCTCAAATGCTAGCCCCTTTTGGTGTACTCTGATTCCTTCAAACAGTAATTTATTCAGCTTCTTGGTGGGAAGGTTAGCCTGATAGCAGCTACTTCATCATGACTTTAAGGTCTGTGCTCTTGTGTGGATTAAATAATGTATAAAAATAGCAGACATCACTAAACAATAGCAAATAACCAATAAATGTTTACCGATATTATTATTGCTACCTATTAGCTAGTTTTATCAGGGGCTTCTTTAAGTGTTCCAAGGAGTCCTCCCTCTAAACTCCAAATTCCAAGTGTTGTGTATATCAACACTTGCCCCTGGCACTGCAAGGATGCTGATATTCCCTTTTGGTTAAATGGCGGTATTTGCTAGATTGTCTTGGTGCCCTGTAATCTCTTATCACCACACTAACAGTTCTCTAAAGAAGTGTTTTCTTTTCTTTTTCTTTTTTTTTTTCCAGTGGCCCAAACTTTTCTAAAAATATCTTGTGCAGCTCCCCAACAAATGAATTCTGAGCTGCCTGTTTGGTTTAGTTCATCACAACCTTCTCTACAATAGATAGTTAAATAGATAGATAAATAGACGGTAGACAACAATCCTGAGTTACACAGTCTTGGAGCCTGTCAGCTATGAGGAACACATTTTAAAAGCTACTACCATAGTGACAATTTCTGGACAATGCATCTCTTAAAATGAAATAATCCTTAAACATTCATGCTATAATTTGGAAAACATTCATTACCCAATACTTTATTCTATTTAGGTCTCATTATAGAAAGGTTCAGCGTGGCTTAAACAATATTTCAGGTAATTTTCACACCTCATTCCATCACTTTGGAGCTCACCAGAACTCAAGTTATCACTCTATTTTCTCCATAATGTGCTACATACACATAACACCCCAAACATTATGGTTCTTTGTTGTTCAGGTCATCTAATTTTCTTCTGTTATTATCTTTGTGAGACTCATCCACATTTCATTCTTTCTCATTTCATTCATTTCGAGCTACATAGTGTTCCATGACATATAAAATATATTTATCCATTCTACTGTTGATGGACATTTTTATTATTTCCAAATATGGCTACTGGGAATAAGCTGCTATAAACATTTATGTACATGATGTTCAGTGGTCATATGTACTCACCGTGCTTGGGTATACACCTAGAAATTGCTATGATGTAGGATATGCATATGTTCAGTTCTAACACTTGAATAGCAATAAACAGTTTACCACAGGGGTTGCACTAATTACACTCACAGCAGCAGTGTCATACAGTTCTAGTTCCTACATATCTTTGCCAACACTTGGTCAGTCATTTTTGGTTTAGTTATTCTGGTAGTATTTTTATCTCATTGTGGTTTTAATTTGCACTATCCTGATGAATGATGAGGTTAAGTACCCTTTTACTTATTCATTGCTCATCTCACAATCCTCTTTTTAAAGTACCTTTTCACATTTCCTGCTCATTTTAAGAATGTTTCCTAAAAGTCCCTCTCTGGCCTTCTCCTCTTAGGATCTTCTCCATAATCTCCCTCATTTATTTTTCTTAATGGAGATTGATATGACCTAGCTGCCATATTTTTGTCTTTATTTATTTGCTTCTTGCATGATTCAGATTCTCTCCAACAAAGAAGAGCTTTGTTGGAACGGATTAAGCCATCAGGTACCCTCCATAGCCTCCCCTTCCTCCTCTGCTGCTACCCTCTACTGTCCTCCTGTTTCTGCCTCACCAAAAGCCTGGGAAACTTCTCTTTAGAAATTTCTTGTGTGCGCTGTGAGGCTTGTTTGTTTGTTTAATTCTTTTTCATAACTCCACCACTCCCCTCTGCCATGTGGGGCACCTGGCACAGACTGATTTCGCAGATGGGTTAGGAGAGAAAGGACTCACAGGAGTCCACTCTCAGGTCTCAGATGCCAAATATGACCACTTTCTGGAAGAGGCCTGTTTTTCTGGGAGATGAGCCACACATTACAAAGAGAAAGAGCTGCCTCCCAGCTCTCCTGATCTTCCTCCAGTGCAAGCTCAGTTCTCAGTAACCCCAAATCAAAAGCCGTCATCAGATTTTCTCTTTCTCAACCACGGAAAACTACTTGGCCAGAGTTTGACAGGCACAGATGGTACCACCAGCTGCAAGTTTTCTCAGTTCTTGTTGACTCTAAACTGCCCTTAGTATTAATATTTTTTGCAGTTTGTTTAGTAGAATGGGAGATGAGGCCAAAAGTCTAACCTGGGAGTTAAATTCATGGTGGGAGATTGAGGAGAGTTTGCCAGAGAGTGCAATAAGGTTAGGGATACTGGAAAGATGCAGGGAGAAAAAGCCCTGAAAAGAAAATGTATCGTCAAAATGAAGTAGAAATTGTTTACACAGAAGATTGGGACTCATAAAAGGAAGAGAAACAAGGAGATAAAAAACATTCTTAGGTCAGATGATAATTTTTCCACTGATTTGAAATGGAGCCAGAGCTCTACACCACGAAAGTTAGAAATGAGGGAAATGAAAGGAAAGATCATCCCAAGAAATTGCTCTCTACATGGTTAGAATAGCCTAAAATGACAATTATGTGTGTGTGAAGTGCCATCAGACCTGGATGATCCTTTGTACAGAAACACTAATAAAAGCAACTTTTTTTTTTTTTGAGATGGAGTTTCACTCTTGTTGCCCAGGCTACAGTGCAGTGGTGCGATCTTGGCTCACTGCAACCTCTGCCTCCTGGGTTGAAGCGATTCCCCTATCTCAGCCTCACAAGTAGCTGAAATTACAGGTGCATGCCATCATGCCCAGCTAATTTTTGTATTTTTAATAGAGACAGGGTTTCATCATATTGGTCAGGGCTGGTCTCAAACTCCTGATCTGCATGCCTCAGCCTCCCAAAGTGCTGGGATTACAGGCATGAGCCACCATGCCTGGCCTAAAAATAGCAACTTTTAGAATCATTTTCATATATTCTGGGTCCTGTATAAAAAACTTAAACATCACCCATTCTCTGCAAAAAAAAAAAAAAAAAAAAAAAAAAATCCTATCCAAAGATCTATCAACAGGGATGCCTAGAAAGATGGGGAAAAAATGATATTTCTTACTACTAGGGACAACGTTATCAATTCTGAGAACTTTTTCTCATCCTCCCAAAGTAAGAGCCTAAAAATCCATATTCAATCTTTTTTTCACTCTTTGTACTCCATATCTAAGCTGCTACTTCACATACCAAAAACCAAGGCCATCAGTCTAAGGCAGGGAGACGAGCCAAGCGGCCTGGAGTAAGCTCTTTTTACTTCGAGCATAGTGATATGCTGAAATCTGTTCTTAGTGGAAAGAAACTGAAAAGAGGGTTTCATACAGTTAGGGAAGTGAGCAGTATCAAAGGGTCTATAAACATGTCTGGGGCACTGTCTTCTCATCCTGAGGAATGGCACTATATCACTGTAACTCGCAACCCCTGGAACCCCAGTAGACACTCAGGAAAAAGTTTAGTTATAGGACTGCAATTATTTGAGCTTGTCTATGTGTCAGACCTGACACTAAGAAACTTACATACATGTTGAGAATCTTCACAACAATTCTATGAGGTAACTTTACTTTTAACTATTATTAACTATAAGTTAACTATTATTAACTTCCTTTCATATTTGGGACCTAGAAAGTTTAAGAAGTGAAATGAGGTCCTTCAGGTGGTAAGCAGCAGGTCCTAAAAGCCAAGGCCTGGATATTCAATGATATAGTTTGGCTCTGTGTCCCTGTCCAAATCTCATTTTTAATTATAATTTCAAGTGTTGGAGGAGGGAGCTAGTGGGAGGTGATTTCACTATTGGAGGCAGACTTCCTCCTTGCTGTTTTCATGGTACAGTTCTCTCAAGATCTGGTTATGTGAACGTGTGTAGCACTTCCCTCTTCTCTCTCTGCCACGTGAAGATGTGCTTGCTTCCCTTTGCCCTTCCACCACAATTGTTAGTTTCCTAATGTCTCCAGCCATGCTTCCTATACCGCCCATGGAACCATGAGTCAATTAAACCTTTTTCTTCATAAATTACCACTTCTCAAGTAGTTCTTCACAGCTATGTGAGAACAAACTTATACACTCAACAACATGTCTTTCTCTGCTCCAGGCTTCTAATGTCCTGGATAGCCCCCAGTTTTCAATTTCTCAGGCATGTCCTAAAAATTTTGATTTAATCCTTTTTTTTATTGAAGATGTATTTGCATGACTTCTGAAAGGCTTTGGTTGTCAGTTATTGTCTACAGTCCTTCTGTACCCAGGTGAGTTTTATTTGTTTTAAGTAAGTATATATGAAGGAATGTTTTGATTTGCTAGTTTTATTTATTTTTAAATTTAACATGTAGATAAGATGATATACCCCAAAAGGTAAAAAGGGAATATAATTCTCATAGATAAAACTACTTTTTATATTTATATTATAATTCTTAGAGGAACCTCTAAGAGAACTATTCAAAATGATAGACTCAAAATCACTGTAAATATATAAATATAAAATCAAAAAAATGTTCAAGTAACCCTGAGGAAGATAAGAAAAGACAAACAGAAACATGAGAAATGGTAAAACAGAAAACAAACAATTAAATGGGAAATTTAAGCCCTAGCATATTAATATTTACTTAACATGTAAATGGTCTAAATACACTAAATAAAAATCAGATTTGTGGAGGGCAGAGTAGATAAAAACAACAATCCAACAATATGCTCTGCATAAGAATGGATACCCAAAACTTGGATGACTCTCAAGGGAATTATGCTGAATATAAAAATCCTATCTCAAAAGGTGACATACTACATGATTCCATGTATACAATATTCTTAAAATGGTAAAATTATGGCTTTAGTGAACACATTAGTGGTTGCCAGGAGTAAGGAGAGGAGAGAAGGAGGGAGCTGGCTGTGGCTGTAAAGAGGTAGCAAGAGATATCCTTGTGATGGGACTGTTCAGTATCTTGACTATGGTATTGATTATGCTAACTTACATATGTGATAAAAATGTATAGCATGAAACATGCACACAGGCAAATACACAAATGCATGTAAAAATGGCAAAATATGAATAAGGTCAGTGGATTATATTAATCTCAACTTTCTAGTTGTGACATTATACTCTTCATGCAAGACGTTATTGGAGAAAACTGGATGAGAAGTATATGGGATGTCTTTGTATTATTTCTTACAATTGCATGTAAATTTATAATTAACTCAAAATAAAATGCTTCTGTTTTTGTAAAAAAAAAAAGTTGGGAGAGAAGGAGGAAATACACACTAAAAAGTAAGTCTCCCATCTGCCTAGTCTTCCAATTTCTCCATTCCCTCACTAGGGGTAACCCCTGTAGTATTTTCAGACATGTCCTTCCAGAGTTAGTCTATAGTCTCTTCATATATAAATATGCATGAATACACTCACACATTTGGATTTATAGTTTTTGCACTAGTTTTAACACTATGCACACTTTCCTCTACCTTGCTTTATCAACTTACATTTGAGCTTTGAGTAGTGACAGAGCTCCGTGTTTTAATAGCTGCACAGTATTCTATTATATGAATAAATCCTGATTTATCTAATCAATTCTTTCTTCCCAGAAAAATATGATCAAGTAAAAAAAACTTCTAAATATTTCCTATTACAAGCAATGCTCCAGCATGAGCCTGTGATAACTGAATTGACTTTTCTTCTAACGAGTCAGACCCTCCCCAGCCATTTATCTTCAAAAATCAACCCTTGGTCCTGGGCTTCCAGTCACTTCTCATTGTGCCACACTCTGAACTTGGGAAATGACAAGCAGATGCTGTTTTTATCTTTGTAACGATGGCCATGGCTTCGCCTTGTTATTTTACTTTACTTGGCAGCTTATAACTTTTCCTTAGCAAAAGTAACCCTATTTCTAATTCCTTCTGACATTTTTCTCCAGTCTAGGAACATTTTCTGTTTGAACTTTTTCCCAATACCTTGAACACCTACTCTTCTTTATTCATTTCCTTGCTATCTCTTTTATAATTTGTCCTCCTTGAATGAGAAAGTAATTTTTCTTACAACCCCATTTTGACAATCAACTCAATTTAAAGTATAAGTATTCTAATATTCCTTGCATGTGTGTAAACTTTTATAAATAACATGGGGTATACCCTAATGGGAGGCAGGCACTTACATTTTGCCATAATATGACCCCTCTCCCTTTTCTTTTCATGTACCACCTCCTTTGGAATTGGAACCTCTTGAAATTGGCAAGTTTTTGGAATTTGCAACCACTTGAAACAGGTACTTACAACAGCAGGTATAGATCAATGAACGTTGTTATGAAAAACAAGAAAAAGAAAAGATGGCCACATCCAAATGCCCATTGCGAAAACCACTTCAAAAAGCATTTTTTGGTTATTTCTAAATTTTATTTTTTTTTTACCAAAGTAATAGCTCAGCTTTTGCACTGGTGTATTAGCTGATTTCTGCCAAAGAGTCAACAAAGAAAAATGTTGATCGAACTTAATATGTGTCTGTGTGCATGTGTGTCAATATTAATACAAAATTAAGGTACAATAGGTAAATAACATATATGATGATAGAGTCACAGCTGTTTTAAAACTGTCTCCAAGTAATTTTTAAATGTATGTCTCCAGTGCCTGCTAAGTACTCAATACATATTTGTTAAGGAAATCTGAATGAATAAATAAGAATGCTTGCTCTTGCAAATAGGTTCTTCTTAAAGAATCTAAGATGCTCATGTCACTGGACATGTCAGATGCTTGTTTCATTAGTACTGCATGTGCCCGTGTTCAAAAAGTTTAATAAAAATTAGCCGATGCAGCTTTTCTTTGGCTTTTTGTCTTCAGGTAAATAACAGTAGCCCTTGCAGTATTCTATGAGGTACAAGCTCTGCCTTATCCCTAACCATTACTACTCTGTGAGCAGGTCTATTTTAACATTTGATCTATTCCATAAGGTGAAGCAAACAAATTAGACAGAGTACAACAGCTGCTTGATATAGGATGTCCTCATGTTTTCGCTCCTCTTTTTAATACACCCAAGCATCACATTTATTTTTTCAACAGCTGCTGCACATTGAGCAGACTTCTTAATTAGCTAATGTTTGCAAGGCCTTTTGAAGATAAAAAGCCCTGTATAAGTGCTAAGTGTTATTATTACCTTGACAAAAGAGTTCTCTTTTACCTTGGCTCATTGCAAAATGTGTGGGCTTTCCTTCTCTTTAACTAGCAGTAGCGAAAGTATACGCTGAATAAACCACTGGAGAAAGAACTTAGAAATTCAGCTGTGGCCCCTGAACAGAGGCAGTTGGGCACTCTGGAATGTTCCTTCCTATTTTAATGTGATCTTCACCAGGCACCAAAAGAAAAGAATGGTAGGAATGGGAGGGGGTTAGAAAACACATTTTCAGTCTCTAGAATGCTTTAGGAGAATGAAAATACTTACAGCACCCTCTTTCTTAAAAGGACTTTTTTTTAATGTCAAACCTAACATTCATTTCTCTTAGCTCGATTTTGGAAAACAAAGCAAGCATTTAGCTATCACAGACTGCATCCTTGCAAATAGATATCTATGATCTAGAGACAAAAAATGATTTACGTGAACCAAATTTATGTCTAAGTTACCTTATCCCCTTTTTCATTACCAGAAGGCCGGATACTAAAAAAAAGAAATCTATTAAAATAGAAAGCAAAAGACCAAGAAAACCTCCACAGCTCAGTCTCATACCTGACACCTCACACACTCACCTCTGCTTATTAAAACCACTACCCTTCAAGGTGTAGAAGATGAACCTTCTGTCCTTGGGAATCTTCCATTTTTAGTACTAGTAAAACAACAACTACGACAACAATAATAACTATCCTTGGCACCTATTTACCAGGTCCCAGACTATGTGCATGTGACTTATATATATTAACTTGTTTACTTCCCACAAGAACCTTGAAAGTTTCTGTCATCTCCATCTTACAGGTGAGAAAACAAGCCCAGTACGGTCAAGTGACATGCCCCAGGTCACCAAGTCAGTACTAGAGTCATAATTTGAATCCAGTTTGCCGGGCCACCAACCTGAGCTCTTTAAACAAAGGATGTCACTGCACAGCCATAATCATTAGAGCCATGACAGCGGTACACATGAGTGTAGTGCCTCTCCTGTTACCATCTGTTATTACAGAAAGGCAGAAGTTAGGCACAGTGGCTCATGCCTATAATTCCAGCACTTTGGGAAGCCGAAGCAGGAGGATAGCTTGAGTCCAGGACTTAGAGACCAGTTGGACAATATACCAAGACTCTATCTCTACAAGAAGTTAAAAAATTAAAATATTTTTTAAATATTAAAGGAGGAGGCAAAAAGAGGCAAGGAGCATGTCTGGTTGGTATGATCAGGGAAGTCACTGCAAACTGACTTTCATCCCTTCTGTGAGGTGATAGGTTTGCTCCATCCAGCAAAGTGTGGAAGTAGCATTCTATGATCACCATTTGATACTATTCCCATTTCAGAATTTATTCAATGGATAGCAGTGAAAATAATAGGAGAAAATGAAGTCAAAGAACAAATAAATGCCCATGCCACGGAAATTAGTGCTGCCCTTCAGTGCCAATTTAAATGAGGTATTTTCATCTTGATTTTTTAAACAAATAAATTACTTAAATTTAATTAAAATACATTATGTTATTACCAGTTTTTCCCACTGACACTGAAGTTTTAACACTGGGTATCTGGAAAGATAGGATAGTAGCGGTATTAACTGAGAGGGAAAGGAATTCAGAGGAAAGAGAGTTGAGAATGGGGGAAATGATAAACTATACTAAAAGACCCCAAATTGGAATTTTTTTCATGAAAACCCCAAAACTGTTTTGGCTATTGTGAATAATGGTGCAATACAATGTGTGTGTGTGTGTGTGTGTGTGTGTGTGCATGTGAGTGTATACTAAAACATTACATCGTGCCCCATAAATACATTATTATTTTTCAATCAAAAATAAAAATATACATTAAAGAAACTGAAATTATGAGTCAAGGACTACCTAAACAGTTCCAGCACCGTCTGCCCAGGCAGAGCTCTTAATCAGTCTGTTTCTCCCATCACTTGAAAGCTGCTGTCTCTGCTTCCTGGTGCCAAAGTACACTTATGGAATAAGGACACCCTTGATAGCCTCACACGCCAAGATAAAAAACACTTTTTTGTATGTGTCCTCCCTAAATGAGGCTAGGAGTGGAAAATATTATCTGTTCTTACACAGCTCTAGGGCTGCAGGTTAAATGTTTGTGAAGGTAGAAATCCATGCTCCAGATGAACCCAGAAGAAACCTCAAGGAACTGGGGACAATGCGTAGTTCCTTAACCAAAAGCAGGAGTGGGGGAAACGAGATGCTTACTGTTGGTGACTAATATATTAGCTACATTACTCACAAACAATATCCTTGTGATCCCTGAAATTACCACCGAGAAACCGAGCTTGTTGACCTACAAAATGTAGATCGAAGACTGAATCTGCACTTCATACAAGATTCCTTCCAGGCTCCAGAAAACTGGGATGGCCACATTGCTGCTTTGAAAATCACAACAGGAAGCAAAAATATTGCCATTTTTCAAAAGTTATAATATAGGGGAGACAGAGAGGTTCAGATTCAGGAGAATCTCACACTCACCACTGCCAACAGGAGACATCAAAATCCTCCATAATCTGACCCAACCACTCTTTCCAAATGGATCTTCCATTACTATCTTTCCAGTCTCTAGGCTTCCTCTAAACTGAACCATTTGCTTTTCCATCTCCTACACATCCTGCATCTCCCACTTCCACTTGTTAATTCCAGTGGTCACTCTTTTCTAGGATGCCATTCCACTACAACTCTCTGTTTTCAAATATTTCCCCTTTTTCAATGTCATGTGTCACTTCCTCGGGAAAGCCTTTCACTCAGGTAGAAGTAAAATAGCACATCTGCTTCATTTTTCTCATGAAAACAACTTTCCCCTTATATAATGACGCCATTAAAAGGATATATTTTGGTGATAGCTTTCTTGGCCTTGACAGTGAGACCCATATCTGTTTCATCTTAGATCCTTTTCGGCACTCAATCTAGTGCTTTAAAAGTAGGGAATGCTAAATAAATATTTAATAAAAATTCTGACAACATTCCTCACATTTATTATCATTTATTGTTAAGTACTGTTCTAGTTTCTGGGGATCCACTATGTACAAAATGGACGGGACTTTCTGACTTAATGGAATTTGCATTCTAAATTGTGAGGCAGACAATAAATGAGATTAAAAGTTGTGTCAAATAGTGAAAGATAACAAAAGCAAAGAGAAAAATGAAAGAGAGAAGCCATATAAAAAGTGCCAAGATGGCTAGAATTATTGATGGGGTGGATGGATGGATGGATGTATGGATGGATGGACATGTGAATGGGTAGATGGGTAGGTGAATGGATTCATTACATAGCAAAAAATTGGTTTTACTAGTGGAAAAATAAACTCCAAAAACATTTTCTAATCTGCATATAAATCAGTTTCTCTACATAAAACATTTTCTAGTCTCTATATAAATCCATTTTGGGGGCCCAAAAAGTGATAGTTCATCTTACCCACAATAATCTTAGAAAAATCAGGGAGAAAAAAATCTCAATTTATTGCCATATTGACTTTCAGGTGCCCCTGAACAAGTCATTTTGGTGACCTTAGAAAAACATGTTAATGCCTATGAGTTTATGAAGAAACCATTTCTTTAGTTCAGAAAGAGCATGTTTTAATCTGGGGATAAGTCAATGAAGGGAATGATCCTTTCAAGTGAGAATTAATCATTGAAGATGGAAACACAGAAGGAAAAGGAAGGTTTTTAAATGGAAAGATGGATGAGTTATCTGTTTATGCTAATTCTATCAGGTCTGGAATAAAGATAATTTTCACAGAGCAACAGGGGTGTAATATCTTCAGACCCACAGTGGTCAGGTCCCGTGTCACACTGAGTTCAGCAGAGTTCATTAAACTTAGTACTACTAATTTACTAATTTTTATTTGCAACACGGAATAGGGAGAATCCTTATATGTGGCAATGAAGTGACTTCCTAGTGCAAAGCTCAACGGGCTGGTCACATTTTTCATGGTTGGTTCCTGCTGCTTTATCACTGAGAAAAGTAGCAAGAGGCTTTATGTTTTCTACATTATTTTACAAATTGATTTCAATTTTAGGAAAAACATTTATTTGTGGCTAAAACTCCACTGCAAACTCAAACAGTGAAAAGCACTTAGTGAAAAAGAACATCCTTTTAGTGTTCCAAGCTAGCTCTTTAAATAAAGAAAGCAGCATAGCCATTCAAGGGCATTTTTATTTTCCTCATGATTTTCAAGGCTCAGAATATCTTGAATTTGGAATTTTCAACCTATTACAGAGCTCGCTTTGCCTAATATCTAAAGTGGTCTCTGAACACTTCCCCTCCAGTCTCAGTCCATACTGTAAGTTATGCACTCTTACGTGTTTTCTATCCCTTTTTTGTTCCTAGTTTCTGAGATTCTGAGAGAGAAGTGGGGAGAATGAAGACTGTATCTTTCATGGGGGTAGAAGCAAGGAGGAGGCTGAGAGTCAGCTATCACAGCACTAGCAGCATGAGTTTAGTGCATTGACTCAGAACCAGATTGTCTGAGTTCAATACCTAGCTCCATCACTACTAGCTGTGTGACTTTGGGCAATCTAACTAACATCTCTGTGCCTCAGCGTCTTCTTTGGTGAAATAAAGATAATGCAATAGAATCACCATGAGAGTCAACACCTGACACAGAGTGAGCTACATATAAACATTTGTTATTAGTTGTTGTTCTACCTGCAAGTGGAAGAGGGAAAAAAGAGTAGTCGAGGTCCCAGCTTGCTCTGGCTACGATTCAAAGTGATATCGGCATATGTTGAAAAATTAGTGAGCAGGCTCCTTGAAGTGTGAGTCTAAGACACACAGAGGAGCTTCCTGGGAAGCAATTCTTCCCAAGAACTGAGCCCAACATTTTAGACTCAGTACCAAAGAATTAGTCTTGGTGGAGGAAAGTTATTCTGGTTACATTGGATTCTGATTCCAGGTTAATCTAATGCACTTCTCTGGGCTCTAGGAAGACAATAAGATATATCAAAAAGGTAAGCAACATTTCACTAAAAATTCCATTAAACACTGGAGCACAGACAGCATTGTGCTGGCACTAAGTCTAAAAAGAGTGGAAGATACTGAAGGGGACAGAGAAATGCTATCCCCTACCTCGAGACAGCAAAGCAGTGGGTGTGCGCCACGTTGTTAGTGGACAGACTGCCCAAATGGCATTCTCCATTTAGCTAAACGAACCCAAAACGATTGATTTCCACAGCCCTCTGAATGCCACTGGAGCTGACATACAGTTAAACCTTTGCTGTGTTACAATGTGATAACATGGTGACATGGCTCATAAACTGTAAGACCATAAATAAATTTCAACTGCTAGACTTACGATCCTAACAAAGTAAGGAAGATGTAAGTAATTTCATTCATTAAGCATTAAACAAATATGTATTAAGTCACTTCTCCGTCCCGGGCATTGTGTGCTAGGTACCAGGGATTCAGCAGAGAGAAAAGGAAGCAGATTTTACCCTTACGAAGCTCATACTCTAAGTGCAGAGAGCAAGTCTCCAGGAAATGAGAAATCAGTACTCTGGAGAGGAAGAGGCGTACCCTCAGATTTGGGGCATCAGTGAGATACCTTCCCTCAAAAAATGACCTCTGCTAATAGCTGAAGAATTACCAAAATCTAGCTAGGTAGAGAGAGGAAGGAGGAATGCTTCATGCAACAGAAACAGTATATACTAGGATCCAGATACCACACCTTAAAGGACTGTTGTGGGCAGGGATCAGCAAACTATGGCCTGTGGACCACTGCCTGTTTCTGCAAATTTAGTTTGATTGAAACACAGCCACGTTCATTCATTTGCCTATTGCCTATAGATAGTTTTGTGCTGGTTTTCTCTATGATGGCAGAGTAGATATGTTGTCACAGAGACTGTAAGGTACTTGTAACCTAGAATATTTGCCAGCTGGTCTTTACAGAAAAAAAAATGCCCACCCCAGGCTAGCGCACAGAGGGCAGTTGGCAAAGCGATGAGCATTCTCTCAGTGGACATCCTTCAGCATTACACAGGTGCTGGAGTCAGCAGTAGTATAAAGCAAAGTAGTGAGTCCACAGGTTCGCTTTTCTGTGCAGTTTGCAAGTCAGACTTACAGTGGTAGCCCCTGTGACACTATGAAAGGAAGAGACGCTTTTGTAGCATGTTTTTACATTTGTGCTTCATCAAGCCCTTTATAGGATACATTTTTTATCCGAGGTACTTGGGGGCACTAACTCACTGCATGCTGCTGAGACCAGGACCCATGTTTCTAGATGGTAGCCTCAAATTTTCAGCAACACGCGGAATATACATACCATCTGACAAGCCATATTAGAAGCCCTCTTAAGACAAAATGCTGAAGGGAGCTGGCACATTCCATCTGGCCACATCATCAGTGCTTGACTGAAATCACAGTTGACATTCATCCAGTTCAGAAAGCTATCTATAATATATAAGCTGAGAACTTTTACTTTGGTGGTTTTATAACAAAAATAAAAGTTTCACTGAACTTCTGCCCAATTCAAAATTTAGTACATGCTTCTGCTTGGAACCTTCTCCCCTACCCTTCTGTAAATCTATCATTCGTTGTTTTTAATTATGTTTATTTCCTCGGCCCACAAGGATCCAGATAACTATCCCTGCTTCCTGTTCCCCTAGTGCTCTGCGCTTACCACACAGTATTGTTTCTTTCTTTGCCATCTGCCCCATTCCTATAAGATCCTTGAGGGCAAAGCTGAATCCTTCAGCATTATAGGTCCATGCGTGAGACATCTGAGGGTCCTCAATATATATTTACTTAATGTATATATGAAAAGGAAAAACTAATAATTGAATTTATATTATGGAATGAAAATTTCATACACAGTTTACTATATAGCTAATAAGCATAATTACATGAATAATGAGCCATACGTTTTTGGCATTAACTCCTATTTTCTCACACCAAGGGATTAGCCTGGTGTTGCTCAGAGAATGTTCTCTTTTCTGTAGTCTCTATCTTGTTCTGCCTTTCTTTGTCCAGATTTTGCAGCCTCACTGATTCCCTGCCTTGGAGTCCCACACTGTCATTTTTCTAACACTGATATGCTAGAGTGGTCACTTCCTTATGTCAGAATTTTTAATACTTACAACAAAGACTTCTCAGTCTCTCTTTTATATAAGCTCTGGTTCACAGTTTATAGAATAGAGATTTAATTAACTGTATTTCTACAGAGGATTGCTTATTCAAATTTTCCCTGCTAAGTGCTGGCTTTCAAATCTTATGCCTAGCAATGGTGCTATTTACCTGGTGTTACAGTCTTCTGTTTTCAGTGCTTGTGTGTGTATTTTTTGCCAGATCAGGGACATGTAAGGCAGTTTTTACAAAGCAAAAAAAGTAATTTCTTCATTGATTTCAAGTTATGGTATTAAGAACACTTGATATTTGCTGAATGGGAACTTTCTGTTTGATTGTTTTATGTCTATGATCATATAGAAGAGGTCAAGCCAAATAGAAAAAGACTTCAAAATTTGTGAAATTAGATGGTCAAAATAAGAGAAAGATCATGGTACACTTCACACTTCAGTCAGTAGCCTTATATTTATTCTTATTCTTGTTATTAAATTCTCAATTTTTTTCAAAAAATCAGGAGTCAACTTGAATTGACTAGGCACATTTTTTGCACTTAGAATCTACTTTTAAATATATAACCAAACAAATAGTATGTACTTCATTTTTGAAGCTAAATTAAGAGCGAGGAAAAAAAAAGGTAGAATTTTCCAGGAGTCAATCAGATCAGGTTTCTAAAAGAAGATCATAAGCTTGAATTCAGAGCTTCTAACTGCCTTGAAAGCAAAACAAGAGTACATTGGAGAAATTTAAGCCGGGTTAAAAAATGGAATATATTTCAGCACAGGTTGATTAATAAAGAAATATGGTGTAGGGGCAAGAAATTCTGAAATGGACTATGAAGCAAGTCAGAGAATAAGAATCCAAGAACTCGGTCTTTTAAAAAAAGAAATCATCTAATGTAAACAAAGAAAAGAGAAGGACTCAAGTCTGAAGTAGCAAGGCAATAGCTTTTTCTAATGCTGACAATTCCATATCTTCACACGTAACACATATGAATTGTCAGGGATTCTGAATAATGTAAGAACTGGAGAGAGAAGGTGGAGACAGAAGACAGTGAAAGTGAAAGGTTGTGTTTATTGATGCATAAATCAATACAGTTGACACAAGAACTATAACCATGAGTTAAATTAATGAACCTAATCTTCAGAAAATTAGAGACAGGGCAAATGGCTTTGTTCATCAATTTTCAGGATATTGAAAAATTGAAAGACCATGCTTGCCATTATTGTAAAAGAACTCTAGGACTTATTTTTACATACACACTCAAAGCCCTTGTGAATTCGTCTTAGAGAAGCTTAATTTTGTGGAAAAACCACTGATGTTCATTGGTAAAGATCTCTGTACTAGATACTTAGATCATTGAATTATTTAAAACAACACAGAAAAGTCTACTCACTATAGTGTTAAAAGTAATAGCTTTACCTTTAATAAAGGTGGATATGAAGTTAAATAGTAAATTTTATTTTATTATAGGTTCAGGAAGTAAATGTTCAGGTTTGTTACACAGATATATTGTGTAATGTTGGAGTTTGGGTTTCTTGTGTACCCATCACTCAAATAGTGAACATTGTACCCAATAGGTACTTTTTTTAACCTTCACACCCAAACACCTTCCCCCTTTTAGATTTCCCATTATCTATTATTTCCTTCTGTATGTCCATGGGTACCCATTGTTTAACTGCCACTTATAAGGGAGAACATGCAGTATTTGATTTTCAGTTTCTGAACTATTTCACTTAGGATAATGGACTCCAGCTCCATCCATGTTACTGCAAAGTACATGATTTCATTTTTTTCTATGGCTGCATAATATTCCATGGTTATGTATGTATCACATTTTGTTTATCCAATCCACTATTGATAAACACTTAGGTTGATTTCATGACTTTGTTATGGTGAATGGTGCTGTGATAAATTTATGAATGCAGGTGTTTTTTTAATATAATATTTTCTTTTCTTTTGGGTGTATACTCAATAGTGAGATTGCTGGGTCAAATGGGAGTGCTATTTTTAGTTCTTTAAGAAGTCTCCAAATTGCCTTCCACAGTGTATGAACTAAGTTACATTCCTACCGATAGAGCATAAGCATACCTTATATCTACATCCACCAACATTTGTGATTTTTTTGACTTTTTAATAGTCATTCTGACTGGTATGAAATGATATTTCATTGTAGTTTTAGTTTGCATTTCACTCATAATTAGTGATATTGTGCATTTTTTCATATTTTTGTTGGCCACTTGTAGATCTTCTTTTGAGAAATGTCTGTTCATGTCTTTTACCTGCTTTTCAATGAGTTTTCTTTAATTTGTTCTTGTTTAGTTGTTTGAGTTCCTTTTAGATTCTAATAAGGATGGAAAATATTGAATTTTGAAGAATAACTTTTTATTTTATTTTTTTGGGATGGAGTCTTGCTCTGTCACCCAGGCTGGAGTACAGTGGTGCCATCTCAGCTCACTGCAACCTTCACCTCCCAGGTTCAAGTGATTCTTCTACCTGAGTCTCTTGAGTAGCTGGGATAACAGGCATCTGCCACCATGCCTGGCTAATTTTTATATTTTTTTTTCCGTAGAGATGGAGTTTTGCCACATTGGCCAGACTGGTCTCAAACTCCTGACTTCAGGTGATCCACCCACCTTGGCCTCCCAAAGTGCTAGGATTATAGGCATGAGCCACCTGACCAAGAGCTACTTTTAAAAAGGCATGAGTATGTCTTAGTAATTCTCTTCAAAGTCTCATTGGTCCTTCCGAAATAGAGAGTCATTCACTTCCATTGTCTATTCACCAATCTGCCAAACAAATATCGTATCTGTTTTCAGAGTTATATACGTTCCTTGTACTGACTTTCATAATATTATTCTGTCTAAAAATATTTGGTACCAGTTTTTATCAGAGAAAAACAATCTATAATAAGAAGCTGATGTGCTTTGGATTTATATTTCCAACAAATCTCATGTAGAATTGTAATCCTTCATGTTGGAGGTGGGGCCTGGTGGGAGGTAACTGAATCACGGGGGCAGTTTATCATGAACAGTTTAACGCCATCCCCCTTGGTATTGTCTTGGCTATGGGTGAGTTCTCAGGAGATCTGTTTGTTTAAAAGTGTGTAGCACCTCTCCGCTCTCTCTCTTCCTCCTGCTTCAGCCATGTGAAGTGCCAGCTCCCCCTTTTTGCTTTCCACCATGATTGTAAGATTCCTGAGGCTTCCCTAGAAGCAGAGCAGATGTCAGCATCATGCTTCCTGTGTATCTTGTAGGACCATGGATCAATTAAACGTATTTTCTTTATAAATTACCCACTCTCAGGTATTTCTTTATAGTACTGCAAGAACTGACTAATACAGAAAATTAGTACCGAATGGGGTATTGCTATAAAGGTATCTGAAAATGAAACAACTTTAGAACTGGGTAATGGGCAGTGATTGGAACAATTTGGAGGGCTCAGAAGATAAGAAGATCAGGGAAAGTCTGAAACTTCCTATAGACTTGTGAATGGTTTTGACTAAAGTGCCGATAGTGATGTGAACAATGAAGTCCAGACTGAGAAGCCCTCAGATGGAAATTAGGAAATTATTGGGAACTGGAGTAAATGTCATTTTTGCAATGCTTTAGCAAAGAACCTGGCTGCATTGTGCCCCTGATGGAGGGATCTGTGAAACTTTGAACTTGAGAGTGATGATTTATAGAATCTGGTGGGAGAAATTTCTAAACAGCAAAGTGTATGATATGTGGACTGGCTGTTTCTAACAACCTATGATCTTAAGTGTGAGCAAAGAAATTACCTAAAACTGGAAATTATATAAAAGTTTAGAAAATGTGCAGCCTGGCCATGTAATACTAAAGAAAAGCCTGGCGGGGAGATCCAAGATGGCCGATTAGGAGCAGCTCAGGATTGCAACTCCCAGTGAAAGTGCAGAGGCTGCTGCAGGTGATCCCCAGGAAGCAGGGCCTGGAGTGGACCTCACCAGTCCTACAGCACAGGGGCCAGACTGTTAGAAGGAAAACTAAGAAACAGAAATAACTTCATCATCAACAAACTAGACATCCACTGAGAGGCTCAATCTGAAAGTCAGCAACTACAGAGACGACAGGAGGATAAATACACAAAGATGGGAAGAAACCAGCACAAAAAGGATGAAAACACCTGAAACCAGAACATCTCTCCTCCAACAAGGGAGGAGAAACCACCAGCAACCTCCTCACCAGCAACCTCCTCACCAGCAACGAAACAAGGCTGGATGGAGACTGAGTGTGATGAAATGACTGAATCAGGCTTCAGAAGGTGGGTAATAAGAAACTTTTGTGAGGTAAAAGAACATGTTCTAACCCAATGCAAAGAAACTAAGAACCTTGAAAAAAGATTTGACGAGATGCTAACAAGAATGGACAACTTAGAGAGGAATATAAGTGAATTGATGGAGCTGAAAAACACAACACGAGAACTTTGCGAAGCATGCACAAGTTTCAACAGCCAAATTGACCAAGCAGAAGAAAGGATATCAGAGGTCGAAGATCAAATCAATGAAATAAAATGAGAAAGCAAAATTAGAGAAAAAAGGGTAAAGGTGAATGAACAAAGTCTCCAAGAAATACGGGACTATGTGAAAAG